>JAQGAB010002039.1:0-13432 GCA_034696565.1 Isotomurus graminis
TGAGCCTTATTGTGTGTATCACAGATTCGCAGAAAGTATTCCTCTAATCCGCTTTTTCCTTCCCTGCCATTCATTCTTGCTTTCATTCGCCTTAATAATTCCCCTTTCCTTCCAGCAATCGTCTTCACCGTCATTGGTATGGATTACTATGAGCGTCACAGTCATCACATTACACATGCAATGTCCAATGGAAGTGAAAGACTCTCCTGCTAATAATGAAGAACACAGGTGAAATTAACCTGGATAAAAACCACTCATGAGTGTGCGTACATGTGATTTCCCTTGGGCGGTGGTGGTGGTGGGACTTTCCCAGGAAGTACAGGACGACCAGAGTGACCCGGTGGAGAGTGGTGAATTGGTGAAGGGAGTAGTGTAAGGGTGTGTCTGTAGAGAGCGGCGGTGGTGGTGGTGGTGGGGAAAGAGTGGGGAAGGAAGGGAGGGTGAGCAGCTTCTGACAAAGCTGGTGTGGCGTCGGAAGGGCTTGGCTGTTCCCTCGCCACGCATGGCCACTCACTACCAACGCTTCCTCCCAACCTAAAGCATCTCCACTCGCCAAGTCTCACTGCTTCCCTCAACAACACTACACAACACAACCGCTCACCCAACGTTACATCATACAAGGTAAGCCCCACTACTCACCTTTGACCCTACACACCCCCTTCATTCATTCCCCTGTCCCCACTCTACTCCTCCCTCCTCCCTGTGCAACAATACGGACCGGAAGGAGGGAGAAGGTGGGAAAAGAACCGGGAGGAGAGTGCCTCGTTGAGTTTGACAGGAGAGGCAGTTGTTGTGCGTGGCGTTGTTTTGTTTGACGGAGTGTTGACGTTTTGCAGTGAAGGATGTCGGGAGAGGTGCAGAAGCAGCAGGTGGTGATTGAGGAGGAGGGGAAGAAGGTCGTGGAGGAGGAGGTCAAGAAGGACGTCGTGGCGGCGCCTGCAGCGACGGAGGAGAAGGGAAAGGAGGACGAAGGGAAGAAGGAGGAAGCCGCTCCTCCTCCGCCACCCCCACCGCGCGTTCATAAACCCGATTTCCAGAAGGACGTGGTGTACTTGTACCAATTCTGCCGGACCCCCGTCGTCCCATCGCTTTCGCCGTATTGTCTCAAGGTGGAGAGCTTCCTTCGGCTCAATGGACTCAAGTATGAGGTACGTAACCACTCCCACTACTTTTGCGTGATATTGTTGTCATCACGTGCCGGTCAAAACATTCTTCCCCGCAGTCAACAACATTCCTTTCCTCTGACTCATCTATTGCTCTGCATAAGTTGTGTGTGTCCATGTTAGATCGAGTAGTGTGGGACATTTTGTTAAACATGGAGAACGTAGCAGTTAAACTGTTTAGTAGGGAGTATATTTTTAGATGGATTTTTAAGTCGTTAGAGATAAAGAGATGGGCAAAGGGCAAGGATGATTTTCTAGTGTGAGTAATATTTTTCTGACAAGCCATTCGACATCCTCATGCACACATTAAGATTGTTTTGTGTTTGTGTTGAGATTAGGGAATGTGTGTGAGTGTATCTGAGGCGTAGAGGAATGACATTACTGCAACATAACTCGAGTTTCTTGTTCCAACAACTTGTTTACGTGTTTTTTGTATTTAATGGTTCGTTCAAGGCTGGAAGTTTTGTTGAGATGAGACGGAGAGAGAGTTAAGTAAGTTGATCTTGATTCTGGTGGCATCAAGTAGTTGAATTGAATTCATTTAAGTAATTAGGCGGAAGAGAGGCGCATGTATTGTTGTATTGTTAAGGGGTGATTTGATTTAAATGGATTAATTGAATGAGAGTTGGTGTCAGTGGACTCGAGACCACACCCCAGAGGAATGAAATGCACATTGATTTTGTGATGCATGATTGAGAGAATAGGAGAAAAGGGTGTAAGTACACATGCAGGGATGAGGTGGTTATTTTGTGTGGTGGCAGTGGGATATAAACTCCAGACAGAGACTACCGGTAGCGGTGGTGGCGGTCCTTATGCCAACAAGGGCAAAACCTACCGTGTGTATGTACCCAAAGTGCATGTTGAACTAGGTCTTGGCTTTCTGTCTGTCTGGCTACTCTACCTAAAGAGCCCCACAACTAACCGTACCCGTTATGAAGTTCTGATTGTGTACTTGCTTCCTGCTCCCAATAATACCAACCGACTTTCTAGAGCACTTTGCTTGGGCTGTCTATGGAATTAGATTGTGTGAGACTTGTCCTCAAGAAGACGGGAGAATGAGAAAAAGAAACACCATTTCTGTTTTACCCTGAAAGAGATACATGGATGTCTTTTCATGTAATTCGGGAGGCTTTTTAGAACGGCTGGTGTACAATTCAGTAGCCAGGCGAATAGGGAGAAGGCGAGGGGCCTATGGCCACCACTCACATACACAACACACCAGCTTGCAACACGAAATATTGATTTTTTGGCGTCTCTCGTCTCCAGGAATCTTAGGCTGGGTGTTCGGTAGTGTCAGGAAAGTTAAGTAAGCATATTGCACACAGGGAGTTGCTGGCTGTGAATGTGATATGCATGTCGAGGTTCTTTACCCGAGAGAGCCGGGGAAGGCAGAGAGTATCTTTGGTGGTGTAAATAACTGAAGCTGTTCCGGCTGAGACATGCTGGACATTTTCCATATGCGATTATTTGCTTTAATTTATGATTCATTCTATTCTTGTTTTCATGAGATAAGGAAACACATTAAGTCAAGTTGACTAAGCAGATTAGATTTACTTTGAATGTGAAATGGGAGAAGGAACATGCATATGAATCATTGTGGTACTTGGGAGAAGATACAAATGTTGATGAATGTCGTGTCGTTTAACAGATGTGGTGTATTAACAAAAACTTCTTTGGTTTGACATTTAACGGGTATAGAAGTCAAATTCTTGTAGATAAGGCAGTAGGCAGGTCCAGAAAGCTTTCTAATGCGTGCAAGTTAAGTCGAGGAGCTGAAAGGGGGAAGTTTTTTGTTCGAGTCGTCCATTAAGATGAGATTGAGCTTGAAATGTTTTTGACAGTAACAAGGCGTTAAAATGTCATTCTTAAGATAAGCGGGGATGTGAAAAAAATGAAATGGCTTTCTTAATGAAAACGGAAATCTTTATTCTTAGAATGTGGATCACAAACTGAAATATCGATCAACAAAAGGACAGCTACCGTTTGTGGAGTTGAATGGCGAAGAAATCGCTGATTCTCAAGTGATTATCAACAAGTTGAGCCAGCATTATGGTGTGGAATTGGATGGAAATCTTTCAAAGGACGAGAAGAACGTTTCTCACGCTCTCATATCCATGATTGAGAATCACTTGTGTTGGGTATACGTGTATTGGCGTTCCAAGAATCCGGATGCTATGATCAAGGTACTTAGAGAGTTATTAATCAACACACTTGCGTCGCAACAAAATAATAATTTATCTATTGTGTGATATACAGGGTTGTAAATTAAGCCTTCAACACGCACTTGGCTCTCGAATTCCCAATTTCCTTCTAACTGTACTTTTTAAACTGACGTATTCAAGAAAAGGAGCTAAGAAAGTGAAGGCTCATGGTATGGGTATTCACTCAGCGGAAGAGGTTCTGGAGTTCGGAAAGCAAGATCTTCAAGTTCTCGAAGATACGATCGGTAGCAAGGACTACTTCTTCGGAGACAAGCCGAACACTGTAAGCTTTAAAACTAGAAATATGCATGAGTGATTTCAACTGACGGACTAACATTAATTTTGCGTGTGTTGCAGCTGGACCTGGTAGCATTCGCTCATCTCAGTCAGATAGCCTACGTAGACTCAAGCGTGGAGTATGATTTGCGGGATTGGATGGCGGAAAACTGTCCAAATCTGATGGGCTTCTTAGGCCGAATGAAGGAACGCTGCTTCCCAGATTGGGAGGACATTTGTAGCTCTCTTAAGATGAACACTCACTTGCCAGAGGAGAAGGAAGCTGAGAAGGAGCCAGCAAAGGAGAAAGAAGTGGAGAAGGAGCCTAAGGAGAAAGGAGAGGAGATCAAGGCGGAAGATGAGAAGAAGGAAGAAGTCAAAGAGGAGGAAACTAAGTAAAACAAGTCCGTCTATCCTAGCATCTCTTTCTGGTGGTTGTTGTGATTGTCACTCGAAAAGTGTCGATCATGGCAATCATCCCCAGTTTGCCACTTCATAAAAATATTGTCTGTGTCGTCCGCCGCTGCTGCGCCATGTGTGCACTCCAATGTGTGTGTGTGCGTGTAGCTCTCAAACTCGTCATGAAAGTGTAAAAATGTTCTGAAATCCGCCTGTTGAATGCACAGACTATAACCAGCTGTATTATTCTGATATTGTTTGCTCATGTAATTTCAACAGACTTCTACGTACAGAAATATTATAAGCTGCTATTTTGATCTAAACTACTAGTTTTAAGTTCGCCGTAAAATGCATAGACAGAAGAGATTTTCTTGTTAATCTTAAGCAGTCACAGATTGTATTTTAGTTACACACACAACTACTACGTGTATGTAGCCTACAAGAGCTATTTTGTTACATTTTGCTACTTATATTTTACAGTGCAGCAGCATGGCATATTTTATAACTGAATCTTTTTATTCAATCTGTAGTACTCGTTACTTAATGACGCGTTGTTGTTGCATCCTGCTGGACCAAGAACGTTGTTAATTTTACTCTTCATTATGATATTTTACAATTAGACGGTAAATACCTATGGCTTAGCATTTCTACCTATCTACATAGCTTGAGCTGCTAGGCTTTTGTAATTTTATACGATTTCATTACCAGGAATCAATTAGAATCAATCTATTTTATAGCGGGGGTTGAAGAAAGAGGTGTTGAGAGGTTCTAAATATTACTACAGACTTAGTTTCATGATTATGAGGGGTATGTATGTGATTAAGCATGCGAATGTTTAATGAACTTCTTGTTGTTTTTGTTTCAATTTATTGTTGTTACTGTTTTAATCTTTCTCTACGGATAAGTTATGAAGCCGTGAAATCTGCAGTGCAATTAATAATCCATCAATTCTCAGCTTCTAATGTGGATACTATTCATTATTATATGTATGCTTCCCATTGCGTGTTCCCTACGTTATGATCATCATTACATTTGTTGTAAGAAGGTCTCATTGAAGCTAAATAAGCAAAAATGATGAATAAAAGCTTGTATAAATACAAAATGTGATTTCATAATTCCGAGACTTTATTCAATTCTTTACCAGCAGCAGTACACACGACACGATATTTATGTCTTACACGTCTTAATTATGTCTTAACGACACTTCAAACCAAAACAGCACGATAACATTTTTATCCAAGTGGTACACGTTTATATTACAGACTTCTGATCAAACTAATACTCTTAATAAATCACGGTACAACTGTAGGCCTACTACGGCTACCAGCTACGTCACTAATTATTCCATTTTAGTAGTGTTACACATAACCTTACCTTGTAAATGCGAAGAATATAGGACCACATCATCCTAATTTAATTTAAACTAGACGATCTATAAAACTAAAGTCTCATCGTTAGTGTATGAGAGTTGAATGCCAATAGATGTTAAATCAGATGAAGGTCAACTTCAGACAAAGTTAATAATGTAGACTACCGCAGATCTACTTAAACCAAACTACCAACTACAGCGAAAGTCAAGTGATATCATTATATCTTTTGAAAGGAAATCAAGAATTTATTTAGTAGCTTGCTTCTTCCTCCATAGGAGAACTTCGTAGGAAAGTAAATTCTCATCAATTTTTTTTCTTCTGGTGCTGCAAAAGTTACGGAGAACGTAGTAAATATTATTCTTACTCGATGCTAGTTTTTTCATTTCGTTTTTAAAATTCATCTTTGCGAACACAAACACATTCAAAACTTGAGAAACCAAATTTGGTGTTACACCAAAGTGACACAATACTATTTTACACAACATATACACACTATAGATTTCCTTGAGTCTACATGTACAGCAATAAATTCTTTTGGCAATTATTTCTTGTGCAGAAAAGAAGATGGTATAAATACGCTTGACTTGTAACCAACTCATACACATCCAGTTCCTCTGCTGATTAAAACACGTTTTCTTCGAATTCGGCTAGAAGTTCTGCTGGCATGTTCATATCAATTTGTCCAGCCATCTACAACAAATCAATAACGTGTGAGTATTTTGCGAAAAATGGTTAATAAATATTACACAACGCACCGCTTCTCGTCGACGACGCTCCTGCTCACGGAGTCGTTGTCTCTCTCGCTCTTTTTCTACATCTGCAGGACTATTACTTCCAGAACTTGTTCCCAAAGACTCGGATCTAAAAGCGATTCAATTCAGGTACCCCGTATGTATATATCATTAGAAATGATAACTTACTTGATAGCCGACGCTGCAGGAGGAAGAACAGGCACACTTGCTTTCGCAGCCGTTCTAACTCTTTCTAACGCATCTTCCTCCTCGCGTCTAGCACGCCTTTCCACTTCTTGTCGCTGTCTTTCCATCTCTGCCTGTTCCGTTTGTCGTCTCTTTATTTCCTGTTGCTTTTGTCGCGCTTCTTTCTCTTTCGCCTGCTTCTTGAACTGCTGGAAAGAGTCCAAGGTTGCCTTAGGTCGGTTTCCCTGATTGGCAAGGGCGTTGTTTCCACCAGAAGACTGGGCCAGCGACGACCAAGACGATGCATTCTTGATTGCCTGTTGCTGTGCAGCTGAGTTACCTCCGCGATTCTGTAGCGTAAAAGTGTTGACATTAGTCCTGACTGAATATTGATAACAATTCAGAGTATCAGTTATGTTGAACATACAGCTTTAGATCCTTCCATCATGGAGTCGAAGTCCGTGTCACTGGATCTAGGGTCTTGCTTCAAACCGACGTTATTAAATGCTACAACATAAAAAGCGTCCAGAGTTATACTCAGTGAAATCATCTCAGAATGACTGAGGAAAGAATATTGGCCAACCGGTCATATTTTTCATTTTGTTCACGTCTTCCGAGGCGGTGTCTTGACTCATATTAGACCCACTGCCCTGTGACAAGTTCAAGTTGCCTGAAGGGTTGTAGCCCATGTTTGGAGGGAGAGAGGGATGGGTGGGCAGAGACGCTGCGTTGTTGGGTCCAGAGTTGCTGAAAGACTCGGCCTTCGGGACCACATTATGCTGCCCAGGATTGATTTCAGGTGCGTTATATGGAACTCCGTTGCGAGCCTCAGGTCGACTGTGTCCGTGGTCGAAG
Organism: Isotomurus graminis; assembly: GCA_034696565.1. Classification (NCBI taxonomy): domain Eukaryota; kingdom Metazoa; phylum Arthropoda; class Collembola; order Entomobryomorpha; family Isotomidae; genus Isotomurus; species Isotomurus graminis. The sequence goes on from JAQGAB010002039.1 coordinate 7,182, forward strand.
TGTGGCGCTAGAAGAAGACTACCATGAACACCGGAGGAAGTGGTGAAAGTAGGTTGGGGGAGTGGACAATTACCAGGGATATTAGCACGATTCCCTTGCTGATTAGGTTGAGCGTGGGGTGGGACTCCACCGATGATTCCATTATTGAGTGGGGCGCTTCCTCCGGATGGAAGAGCATTATTCATGGCTTGCTGGAGTTGAGGTGGTTGATTAGATGGGGGTAACACCTACAAGTGTCAATGCATGGAGTGTATTACTCTGTGCTCTCCTAAATCAACTCCAACGGTTGACTAACGCTTACCTTCACTGGGGACTTCCTTGAACCTTTTTTAGATGTGTCGCCTACGAAAACAATTTACTGATAAGTGTTGGGACCAATAAATGTACGAATCACAGAAGAGAAGAGATGGTACAAAGATCCCTAACTATGCAGGACGCGTCATTGCGCTAAATCGATTGTGGTCAGCCTTAAGTGCAGAATGTGATGTCTTATTTCATACCAATCCATTTCATTCATTTGCAGAGTTGATAAATAAATTCGTGACTTTTACGATTTCATCCACATATGTTTTGTAACGAATTAATTATTCTTATTCAATTCTTCCTTATCACTAGCTTAACAATATACAGTGTGATGAGAGCATGTATATAAACTAATAAGTAACGCTTCAATAAAATTTGAGACAGGCTAAGTTCATTAAAAGAAAGCTTGCATACATTCTTAACACACCAAGTACGTAGCGTATAAATACTACGAGATGAGAAATTACGCTAAACGAACACATTTAGGGTCGATTTCAGCACGTCCACTTGTCAAATCATAACAATACTGAGAAGTTCATATAAGACGATGGAAGAAAATAGGGGGCCTAACTGAATAATCAAAAATAACTTACTATCATCAATGCATTATAATGCAAACCGGGAATGTTAACAATTGGGCTTTCAATAGCTTATTACAGGTGTGAACTTCTGAAGTAAGAAAGATCCAGCCACGAGTGCAATGTGTGTCTTCGTCGAAGAGATCCCCCAAAATGGGTCGTTCGAATCAAGTTCATCTTTTATCATGAACTCATCAAAAGTCACGAATCAACTAGCAATTGCAGACCTGCTTTGTGACTGAACTAACTTACAAAAACCCACACCCGTCAGCACCGCCTTTACCTAACACTCGCAATAATAACCCTACCTTAGTTATAACTGACAAAACTAACACTACAAAGTACGGATCTTGCAGACGACCCGTAATTAATCCAGCGATTATCAAAAACTAAACTATTGTCTTAAATAATAATAACAAACTAAACGGTTTGTTTCAGAAAGCAAAATATGCCCAGAAGAAGTCACAACTGTCGAAGTCGTTATATCCAGTCATCCTTACATGCGAACAATAGTAGACTTTACCACTTCAATCCTCTCACTCGATTCGAGAAGACCACCACATTCTGCACTCTAGGCTAAAATCGATCTTTTCCTACACTAACTTACTTTAAGTTAAATTCTCTGCGTGCCTTTAATATTTTAATCAATTACGTTCCCTATGAAAAGGATGCAGTTTGTGAGTAGTAGAAAAGTATATGCGAAGAAAAATGGATTTAACCTGCTTCCGAATCAGAAGAATCTGAGGATGACGAGGAAGATGAAGAGCTAGAAGAGTCGGAGTCAGACGAAGATGAGGAAGATGCTGATAAGCGTTCACCTCCTTCACTCTTCATCGCAGCTTCTAGAATACAACGACATTTGTGTCAGACTCGATAGCAATAGCGGCAGGGAATAGGACTGCTAAATCTTACCGGCGGTAGTGAACTGTTTGCTCTTACCTTTCTTTGCTTTCTTGGCTCCTAATGTTCCCAAAACTCCACCCATTTCTTGTAACCTCTTCTCTAGCTCTTCTTTCTTAATAAGTTGCTCTTGTTTCCTACCCTGGGCATTTTTCTTAACTGCAATTGAATAAAGAACACATCCAAATAAGTATTCCACTTTCCACATAATTTGAGTCCTCAGCACCGATAGCTGAAAGATGACTTACAATATGGCTTGCGGGGTTTCTTTGCGAGACATGACGCGACGTATGACTCTAATTCTCGAAGAGTTGAAGGCTTCAGGGTTTCGAAATCTATTTCTATCTCATCAGGGTTGGAGTCCCGTAAAGAAGGTTCCCGCGACTGGATTATATGCACAACCTTACCCAGCTTATCGCCGGGTAATTTATTAATGTCCAGCGACAGTTGCCTCTTCTCGTCGTATGACATGGGCCTGGCGTTATCTTCATCCTCTGTGTCGAAACCTGTAGGACCTAATGGTTTACACGTTTTATAACAATGTTCCTGAAAAAATAAGGGAAGTGTCGCTACGAACTCACCTCCAATAGATGCATTTTGTCCTGGTGCACCAGCGTTGTTTTTCTTTTTGTTTGATCGAGAACCAGTCTTTTGTTTTTTGGTAGGACCTCCAGGAGTTGCATCAGTCCCCCCTGAAGCTTTACCTGCTTTCTTTGCTCCTTTAGTGGGTTTCCCTCCTGGCATGAGGGAATTAGTGGATGAAGCACCTTGCATGAAACCAGGTGCTGACGGGCCCAAATCTCCTTTATCCTTCTTCTTTTTATCTTTGCTCTTCTTTTTCCCTTTAGATCCCGTCGCTTCCATTAAAGCTTTCATTTGCTCTTGCATTTTTTGAAGCTAATAGAGTAAAATGAATTTAAATATATTAAGCAATTGATTAATTTGATGAATTCCTCATTAAGAAGTCCTATAAATTGAGAACGAAGACTGTACCTGCTCTTGAAGTTGTTTTAACTTTCTCTCTCTCTCTTCTTCTGAATCATCGGAATTGTGAGCAGATTCGCCATCAGAAGAGTCTGAGTCTGATCCATCTGAACTATGGCCTAGTTTTGACTCAGGAGGATCATCTGGTATTTTAGCAAACTTCATTTCGAATACGTCTTGAAGTTTCCTCGCCATTGTCACGACATCATGATCTGGTGGATTGTACTTGTAACAGTTCGTAAATATCATCCTCACGTCACCGGCGAATTCACCACAAGATTTGTAATCTCTCTTGTCCATTTTTTCCTACGACAAAATTATATCTTAACGTCTGCCTTCCAAAAAATGAATGCTGTTGTGGGTAAAATTGAACATACTTTGACGCTACCAAGGTCCATAGGCTTTTTAATAATATCATGATAATCATGAAGTCCTAACAGCTCTGCGTCCACGGGTTTGTAAAATGGCCACGCGTAGCCCTATGGTAGAAAAATATACGTTCTCCACATCTGTTCTGTTCCACCGTTTAGTTTTTTAAACAAAAATATCATACCGAGTGTTTCTTTGAGAACAGTTCCTTAAGGATTTCGTTGCAGGCTTTTAGGGATTCCCGTAGTTTTTCTTTGGGCTTGGTAGTTGTAAGAATAGGAGCATTACTCACGTCTAGAAGGTCTTTGTTAACTTTCTTAATTTGCCTGCCCGATTCTCGCCTTGTGGATATTTTACCGGCTTCAGAAGAGCTGTGAGCGTGAGCAGCGTAGGATTGATCGACGTAGGGCAAACCAGAAGGAGTTGTGGTATCAGCTTTTCTCTTGACGCCTTTCTTAACCTGAAATATTCCAAAATATTAAAATCTGCAGGCGAATGGCAAGTTATCATCAATTAATAAATTTCAATTACCTTGGCTGGTTGAGGTGGTGGAAGGACTGCAGACGAAACTAATGTAGAGGAGTTACCAGCTGCAGAATACATGGGATTCGGCTGCATTCCACCCATTTGACTTTGAGTTACATAGTTCGCCATGGACGGCGGAATCTGCAACAAAAATACGATTAAAAAATGCGACTACTTCGTTCTTAATAGCTGAGAACTACTACATGAAGCCAAAGGTGATATAAGATAAAACGATGATTTCGCATTCATCGACACAAACCTTTCGTACCTGCTGAGGAAGGGGTTGTGGTGTCCCCATGTGGGAATTACTGGACATGACAGAAGTGGCTGCAGCAACTACGGGAGAAGTGGACTGGGTCATCCCCATACCCATCGACATGGATTGCACTCCAGAGGAGCCTATGCCTGGCGAAGGAGTGGGAGTTGTCATCATAGGCACGCCCGGTGACTGCGTCGAAGTAACTGTCGCTATTCGGGTTTTAGGCGCCCCTCCTGGCCTTATGGTCGTAGGCCCTTTCCGTTTACCACCAGCTGGACAAACTTTCTCTGTCACGCAACATCCTCGTGTTGTTTAACAAAGTAAAATTTAAACACTTACGTTTGCCTCTTGCAGGCACTTCAATCTCCGCTTCATCTTTAGGCATATCGGCTACTTTCGTCAGGAAGATCTTTTCTAACGTTTGAGCCATTACGACAATGTCTTCCCCCGGCTTATTATATACATAACAGTTGGTAAACATGGTTTTAAAATCGTTAAGACATTCTTTGCTCTCTCTATAATAATTATTTTCTAATCTCTTTTTAATGGTGCCCAGGTCCATGGGCTTTTTTATTATTTTATGATAATCCTGGAAGAAAAGGAAATGCCGGTCAGTTAAAGTCATTCCACAGAAAACAAGCATCGCAGTGAAAGGAAACTCACGGGGATTTTTAGCGCCACAGCATCCACAGGAGACTGGAAGGGCCACGAGAAGTGGTGCCTCCATATAGCTTTAACTACCACTTGATTTAAGTATCTAAGTTGATTGGTCAAACGGCCAGGTCGACTCATTGTGGGAATGAATGGGGGTTGAACGATTCCGTTCACAGGTTCATAGATAGGCTCGTCGTCTTCCAGCGCTGAACCGTCAGCAGGTGTTGATGAGCCTACGATACAAAATGTAACACTTTCTGCTGTTGTTCTGTTGTGATAAAATCAGATTACGAACGAGGAACTTTCAACAAACCTGTAGGGGCCTTTCCTAGAGGCGTGTTGCTGTTGTCCGGAGAAGTGACCTCTGGCCTCATCGAGCCGTTAGTGTTTTGTGACATGTTGCTGGACACGTGCTGCAATTGGGGTGCTCCAGTATTCATGTTTCTCTATATTTCTTTGATGCCCGACGCTCACGCTGAAGATTCTACGGAACCAGCCGACAGATAATCCCACGCTAGGCTGTAAAAATTCAAAAACACACTTGCAACAACACCGAACGCTCACACACTACCAACAGATTCAAATATCACATCACTAAAGCCTTAACGCTTTTGTAAACAAGAATAAAACGCTGATGTAAGAAGACGCGCGGGTCACGTGTCTGTATTCTCCTATTTACAGCCAACTGTCCACTACACTGTTCCCTAAGTAAACATTCAATCGAAGTACAAAAATCGTAACCACTGACTTCTTGAAAAGCGTCTACACGAAACGTAAGGCGTCTTTCTTGCGACGCATCAGTTTTCACGTTAAATCTGCGGTCAACAAGAGAATAATCCTCATTCTCCAAATCCACCACCACCGCCGACCTTGACTTATTCTCCGGTATACACAGCACACAACGGAATATAAACCTCCAGATTGAAAATATTGAAACCACCGTGTGTGACCTTTCCAACACCCTCAACCACTTCTTCCTACCCACCCCACCCACTCGCGGAGGTCAAAACTTACACATGAAATGAGAAAGTAGACTGCGTTGAGTTTGGCCGCCACGCTTTGAAGGATGACTAATGAGTCATTTCCTCCTTTGAAAACGTCTTAAATTTGCTGACGTTGAATCCTCCTCGTCGTCTCCTCCTCCTCTCCACCGACAATCGTCGTTAAATCCCCCCCACCACTTAATATTTACAAAACTACTACAAATCCAGTAGAAAAACACTGGAATAATATTGTTGTTCTCCACACTCACTACTCTCCACACACTAAACACTACAACTTTTGCTGTACAACATTTATTATTTTCGGTATTTTTCCTCCGTACTGATGGAACTGGATGTGTGCAACTTGTACCTCTGACTCTCCTCTCCAGTCTTCTCCCACATGCGAACTATTTTAAAATAAATAAAGTATCAAAATTTTACTACAAAGTAAATAAAGTTTTTTATTTTATGGTAATGAAGCGAGTTGTTGTAAAAGGGAGCGAGAAATAGAGAAGAGAAGAGCTGCTCCTCCAACACCAGCAGAGAGAGTCTGTTGTATTTGTGCGGAGGAGGCGGCTCTCCCTCCCCACGAGACGCACGGGCGGCAAACACAAACGCGGGACGGCGGAACCGCCACTGCCCTCCAACCCTACGCGAACGCTCTTCTTCGCTCGCTCACTCCTTCTTTCTTCTCTA
>JAQGAB010002040.1:0-13430 GCA_034696565.1 Isotomurus graminis
ATGTCATCTAACTAGAAATCGACACTCTTGAAACTTTCATTTTGTTCGTTTTTGGCATAACCGTTACACTTGGTCTTGTTGAAGATCTAGGAAATTCTTTGCCCTTTGAAATATATGAATTATAATTGACACTGACAATCTTGTAGAACTTGAAGGTGCGAGAGAAATTGATGAGAAGCACAGATGAGTTCTGTTTATTACCTATATGTGCATAGTATTGTGCTTATTACACCATCAGAATGACCCCGTGACAAAGATTAAAAGTCATTTTAGTACAAATCATGTATAAAACGGGTACACATTAATACACACGTGTATAGAGTGTGTGAACGAATATTTGTTTAGCAGTGGTACACTTAAATCCTAAATGATTTACGAAAATCTCATCATCATGTACGTTATGGATTAAATCTTGTATGTAATAAGGTGTTTGTTCTTCTCACTATTCAGGTATAGTCACACATATGATTTACGCTATAGTATAAAGTAGTCGATCTGTATATTAAGTAGTTGATCTGAAATGATCTATGACCTGAACAGAAAAAGAGTTGAGTTTTCTCTGCAAGATCAACCAGGAAAATCTTATCGTCTCACAACGCCCCGACTACCGATAAAGTTAATTACACTAATATCAATATACTATGATGACTTCATATGCTAATAACTCTAGATAATGAGTAGAGACATAAACTGGTATCATCTAGTTAAATAGCTGACTCTCGATTCCGCTCTTCATCCGCACTGGAAGCTGCGCTGGACGCTCCACAAATATGCATTTCAATCTCTGCAAGACGATGTTCAACCTCCCATTGCTGCTGCGAAAGCTTTACATTGAGCGTTGCATTTTCTGTCTCAAGAGTAACTAATCTCTCCCTTAGACGTCGGATTTCAGTTAGGAGAGCATCCTGAGTGGCATCCATCAATCCTATGTGACTCGTACTTCCTGCAGAACCTGAGAGTCTCCTGACTACTGGACCAAGTTCCGAGAAAGCAAGGAGAAAGAAAGAATAAAACTTATTAGAATTCGAACCATGTCTCCCTCAACATTCCTCAGTCGTTCCATTACGCAGAATTAGACAGTTTTTGAAACACACGCGTCCTTTAATTCGTATTCTTACCAGCAGCAGGATGGTGGTGGTGCTGTTGAAAGAATACGTGGTCAGCAGACAGGGGAGAAGCTGAGAGACGAGACTCGTGGTCAGGAACTTCCAGATACGACGGTGGACCTCCTCCACCTCCTCCAGGACCAGCCGTCAGATTCGCTGGCGAGAGAACTGTAGCCGTACTCCGAGACGCTAGGGTACTTCGTTGCTCACTCTCGTGGGAAGTTACACTGGCACCTGGCCAAACAATTATCAAATTATGATCAGCACACTACCAACAACCCAGACGGTGGAAGCCAAAGACTTTCTTCGCCAACTTTAATATCTTCAAGTCTACTTCACTACTCTGCATTCACACAAGATTACCATCTTCGTAGCAAAACTACATTGCATATTGCAGTAGACATTATTAACCCTTCCATGAATCCGCTCTTCCTTCTTGTTTCTACACAGCATGTTTCACTAACAACACTCTCCCATACTTTAACTAGCCATATTCTCCTCATTAGTTTGGGCACTTTTTATGACTCAAACTTTCTTTCGTATTTGCTCTTCCATAATTTTTTGTTTTTTTTCTACATTCTAGACTCCACCTTTCTCCACAATATTCGGTCAGACACTCTGACTGGATGGAGGTAACCGTTATTATCTTTATTCAAAATATTTCAACCTCCAACACTCTTGCATTCCCTGCTCCGAGGTAATCATGTTTCCTTATTTCATTTAACTCAACAAACATGCAAAAGTGCTGGAGGACATGAAAGCATCTTCCGTACACAACACATCTTGTTTTACTTTCCACAACTTCATTCCATTCAATTCTAAACTAAATGGACTTCCAGTCCTTAATCTCCTTTAGACATGGAAGAAAACTTTCTTTAAAGAGTTAATACATAAAGAGTGAAACTACTGAACTTTCCTAAACTAGTTCCTTCGCCACTCGGGTCTTGTGTAGTGTGTTTTAGGACTCCAAAACAGATACTTCTTTAGCCTTTCACACTTATTACTTCTCCCTATGTTTGCATGTCACACCATCCTCCTCATTTACAATAGACGTGTTCAATAAAATCTGTTTTTTCGAATTCATTCCAATTCCTCTGAAGAAATAGTCCTCGCCTCCACAGAAATCCGTGTTCACTATTCTTTAAATGAAATATATGGCTTTAGGTTTAAATTAACTCCAAACCTAAGGTTTGTAAAAAAGCTTTAGAAACAAACACATTTTTCTTCAAAAGTACCTAATTCGATTTTTAGTAGGACGTGGAACTACATCTCGCTTCATGGTTTATGACTTGAAGTTACGATACTTTTTATATGCACAGCATGGTGTCCTCATAATTACTCTGAGAAGTGGAAAAGTTGGTAATTTAACTGGGGGTTTTCTGCACCTACCCAGTGTAAATCAATGGCCCGAGAAGAAACCAGCTTTGAGTGTGTATATATGTTCAGTATTCACATCTGCCGTGCTTTATTTAGTTAAATCCAGTTTCTCTTATAAAACCCTGGGGTAGATTACTTTCTCTTCAAAAGGGTGTGTGTGTGTGTGTCCCATTCTTTCTCTATCTTCAACTTCAACCTTCCAACCTCCAAGTCTTTTCCTAAACTTCCTTTGAGTTTTCTCTAACCACACACTATTATATGGAACTAGGTGGGCAAACGCAAGGATAAAAGAAAACGCACGTCAAGCTAATGATGCACCATGAGAAAAATGGCTTTAAAGGTTTTTCCTCTCAAGTGCCAATCATGACATTGTGGGTTTTAGTTTACAGAGAAAGTTGCGTAGGTTCTTTAGGTGTAAACAGTCTGACAGGGATGGTCAGCTCCTCGTGATTAATTTACCTGAGGTGTGGAAGTTAATTCTAGGTGCGAGACCCAGGAGACCTTTGTTAGATTTATCTTCTTCAGAGGAGTGGATTGATGAATTAGACGTGGCAGAGTTTTGTTGTTGCTGCAGCTGCTGGTGCAATAGTTTCTGTTGAGTGCTGACCGGAAGTAAAGGCTTCTCTGGTTCCACGGGACTCACCCACATCTCCTCTAGAGGCACTATACCTACCGTTTCTACTAGACCGGGTGTTGAGTTACACCGACCCATGGCAGCTACATGGTTTATTTCATTCCGAAGAGAAATTACAACCACGGGAAGAATATGACAAGACAAAGTGCAATTTAATATGGAATATACATGTATTCACACTCACCCTTCTCAAGTGGAGCTTTCTTATACTTCTCTAGTCTTTTCACTGCTATTGCTTCCAACCGAACGCGTGCTGCGGGATACTCCTTAAGGACATCCCACATGTCCGTTTTTGAAAGGACGAATAAATCACTGTAGCCTACTGATCGAACACTCGCTGTCCTTCGGTTCCCTGCAAATTCACAAAATCTTTGCATCAGCATCTCAAGGTTGAAACACACCGCATGGAATGTCGTTAACAGTTCGATTTGCAAATATTGAGACCAAATCTCTCCGTATCCAACTTCACGGAAGACATCATGCGTCGTAGGATAATATCCATGAAGTGGGGAGATTTCAGTCACAAAGTAAAAGTGGGTCCCAGTGCCACCCACGACAGCACTCAACCACATCAGCAGCATTAAGTAAAAGCCACTAGGATGTATGGAAACTTGAAGGATTTGATGGGATGAGGAGTGTCACAAGAATGATGGGAATTTATTTAACATTCGCCAATATTCTTGTGAAAGAGGATCTCTCTATGAGGTTACACTCAAAGGCTCAAAAGACTGTAAGCACTTTTGTGGTAAGCAAATAAAATGGTTTGCATGAAAAGTTGTTTCATATCTGTGAGAGTGCGGAACTCATAAGGGTATCATAGTTAAGTGTGGGTGAAGGTCCAAAGGTAAATAGAAAAAGAAAAAAGCCTTGAGTAAAAGTGAAGAAAAGGATGAGAGTGAGGGCAAACACGGAGAAATCTAAATTGAAACTGACTTCGAAAGTAGTCCAACGGGATTTCTCCCATACACTAAGCTTTCACAAATGATTGATTGCTAATCCCACATAATCTTAGACTTAAGAGCCTTTTCTCTTCTTCAACCAAAACTAACGAAACTATGAGGAAAACTTCCCCGATGACTAATGTAATAGGAAAAGTAAATTTATCATTTCCACAAAGAATAAACCAACTATTAAGTCAACTTAAACGCAGTATACATGCGAACACACTCTTTAGCCTTTAGTTTTACCTGAGAAGCTCTAATCATCAAACCACTTTCAACTTTAACCACATCTCTCGTCCATCATCATCACCCTTTTCACTTTTAGAGTTAAATGGACACCTTAATTGGCCCCTGAATATTCTAGGCACAGGATAGCAGTTAATTCATAGATATTTAGACCAAGAGTGCTTTAATATGCCCTTTTAAACAATCAAAGCAAAATTTGACACTGATTAATAAGCTACGGGGAAGAAGTTTTCATCTAAGCGATTGATCACCTTCTGTATTGTAAAAGGTGATAATAAAGGGTATCTACACTAGCACGCTGCTTTTTTACATTAACCATAAAAAATCTTCCTTTATTTCTAAGCTGAGACGGAGAAAAGGGAATGCATCACATCTCGTAGTCTTCAAATCTCTCTAGACCTTTGATTTAGTCAAATACCCAACTCGCAACGTACCGTGTTAGATGAGTATTTCTCTTTTGTACAAATAGTGTTAGAACAGCACACTACCAGATAGAGAGATAGACAAACACCATAAGTATTGAAAAGGTACCTTCCTTTCTTTTACTATTCAGTAATAAGACTCGAGATTCTATTCTACTAGTGCCGCATGTCTTGGGAACTTTCACCCTTGTACTTTCTCCTTGATCTTTGTGGTGGAAATGAAAGCTTCTTGACTTGCCAACTCCCTAATGTAATTCCTTTTTCTGTTTCTCTTAAGAAAATGTATTGTTCGAAATGAGTAAAAGAAAAGGACGAAAAGCAAAGAGATAGAAGAAGACGAGGAAGGTTTAGTTTGTATGTATGCATTCTTATACCATAGCAAACCATACCTTCATCACTAACTTGTACAAGCACCCTACTTCGTACTTCGTACATTCCCTGGGTAAAACCTATAGACTCAAACTTATTTGCAGTAGATACCAGTGAACACACAAATGTATAGGCACATACATGTCACCAATACAACAATAAAACTCCTCAATCCTTTGAGAAAACGTTACTTTTGCTTTTCCCTATTATTCTTTCTTCAGTCGATGCAGAGCAGGTCGCTTATAGCCTAAACAACCTTGGCTTTTCTTTCACCATGCTTTCTTGACCCAAAATATCTCTCACTCAATTGTGATGATAAAGAATAGACTGTCTGAGGGCGTTTTGTCACACAATATGTGAGCCTGGGGTATTTGACCATCCAAATCTTTCTAATAGACAAGGATCCCGTTTCCGTTGAAAGTGTACTCTCTCTGAGACTTCTTCCCTTCTTCCTTTTTCTCTGTCTCGAGTTATTTTATTCTTCTATCACACACTTTCTCCATAGCTTAAGGAGTTTTGTACCATTCCATTACTCCCTGAAGCCACTTAGTCATCGCAGACAGAGATATAGAAATATCCGTGTTGCATAAAGGCATACACCCTTAAACAGTTTGACAATCAAAGGAACCCGGTAAAAGGAAAGGGAAAAACGCGGAGAAAGCAGGAAGGAAGGGGAGAAACATGACAGCCCATGATTCATTGTACGCGGAGATGTGGAAATGGGCAAACACGGTGATTCCACTTCTAGTTCTTAGGTAAGATGATGAAGAGAGGTGTACGTACTCCGTAAATATATCACAAATACATCCAATTTCCAGGCTCCGTGCTTACCTGCTGTTCCCATGTTTAAGATGGAGATTTCCCCAAAGTATGAGCCTGGCTTGAGAGTTGCCAACACGGTTTTTCCATCATCAGCTACTACTTGGAGCCGCCCGCGGTTCACTATGTACATCTCCTTCCCCACTTCCCCTGAAAATAGTACGGGATACCAAATAGATAGATAATTTGTTCCATTCCACGAATGAGAAATGCATGTGGATTCGAAAAATACCAGTGGTACCATCTAAAACATTATTTTCCTAATTTCAATTTCATGAGAACTTAGATTAGTAAACGACGAGCTATTTACCCCACATACTTCTATAGTAGACAGTTGTGAAATTCTCGAATTCTTTCCCGAGAATTTGGAGGTATTTGCTTTACACTTTTGTTAATGAGAAGCGTTTCATTATATCATTACAAGTGCAGGATGAGTCACCGGGAATTGAGCTCGAATGACATGAGATTTATCAACTTTAACATAAAAGGGGAAAAGACAGATAAGTGGGTGGTGAGCACCCAGAAAAACAGACATCATGGAACAGCCAACCAATCCAGGAACTTTTTAATGGCCCGAGATCAAGTTTTTGAGGAAGGTATTTTATCACTATATATGCTCATTACTCTGAAGTGCATTTCATGTGAAGTAATTGCACACATCCTTCAGAGCTTATTCACCGTTCCGTGATAATACTATCTCATTACTTGTACCACGGTTAACGTAAGGTTCAGAAGGGATGGTTGGCGGTTACTGGTTACTAAACTCCGTCTGTCTCGTAGATAAGCAGTTAGGGAAGCTTCGTGGTGTTCACATCTCATGGAAAGATATTAAACTCACCCGAAGTGATTAGACTTAGGAAATGCTTATGGCTTCATCCTGTCAGCACAATCCTCTTACTCAGATGTCAACTAAGGAAGAGATAAACAAGCTAATATTTCCCAATAAAAGAGGACATGACAGGCAAGACATCTTCTAAAATGATGAGTTTCTCCTCTGGGTACGTTCCAAACACATTCACTTGAGATGGATGGATTTACACACATCGTTCACTCAATCTATCCACTTTCTTTGAAGGTTCACCTATTTCGTTGCAAAATGTTCGAAACAGTTAAGGTTCTCCTTCAAAATACCTCTTCTCGAATACACGTATTCTGACAAGTTGGGAACGATCAAAACTCCCCCATCAATTCTGGAATAAACCAGAATCACATTGAATATGCCTCCTATATTTCCTTTTATGCTTATCTTGCAGCGTTTTCCTAACAAACGCGACAAGCTCAACAAATACTTATACATACCTCGGTATATTACATCTACAAGACTATATCCTTCATGTATCTACACAATAACGAAATCATCTACATGAATTCTATTTTATGAAACATCCACAGACTGCTGCAGACACAGCGTGTTACTTCCTCTAAAAAAATCTCATATCGTGTCAATGCTCGATGCAAAATGTAGCATGCGACATTCCCTGCCGGTGACGAAGTGTACAATAAACACACATGCTCTCTGATAAGTTTGTGCAGTAACTTTTACTCAAAAACTCGTAGTCTCCAGTGAAGTGTAATCGAGCTACACACACAATCGTGTTTTTCCTGTGAGTAGGAAAGTACATTTGCGATCAAGACTCAGACGACAACCACACAGATGAAAAGAATGCATCATTCATTATTATCAATATACATCAAAATATTTGTACAAGGAAACTTTCCTGCTACTTGTGACTTGATTATCGATTGTTATTTCAACTTTCGCTTGTGTAAACTTGCAGGTTTGCAAAATTTTAAAGAGAAACTACGAGTTAGAAGTTGAGAGATCCACGTGGCATGTGATCATACTCAACGAGATCAGAGTTTTGGTGCTTCAGCACAAAAGTTGATTCCCTTTGGTCCAAAAGTTGTCTCGTGGACTGACATTTTTATGTAATTTAAACATTGAAAGGCTTTGTTTTAAAACGGCAAGAGAAGTTACAGACAACTGATGAAATGAAATGTGGGCAAACCTAACCACAACAATAATTCAATATTTTTAAGTTTCCGTACTACTTGTAACATCATGAAACTATCCAAACGCATTAGGTTCAATATTCGTAATACTCCAAACCACACTGGAATTTAAACATCACTGAATCGAATACATACACAAGTTCATTGATTTACTTTACCAAAACATTTCATTCTCTCTAAATGCATGGAAAAGTGGATATTTTGTTAGAAAGCAAGCCCACTCACCTTTTCGACAAATGTAATCCCCCGGAGAAAACAAAACAGGTCGAAGCCGAAGGACGAGTTCACAGAGGAAACCAGCTTCTGTGTTTTGGAATATTTCCACTCTCCTGAGCGTATCCAGATGTACATTGATTGCTATCTCAGCTTTCAATTTGTCTACATGAAAGGAAAGAATACAAAGAGTTATGAAAATGTCGCAACTAAATGTAACCAACCGTAGCATTTGAGTTCCACAGAAAAATCTCGGGAGACAGAAAGGCTAATGAGAAAGAGATTCCTTTCGAGGGAAGCCTCTGTGAAGTAACTTTTCTCATGCTTTCTGAACCTTCCCTTTGATTCATCCTTTTTCACCTTGCACACTCTCACTAGTTTAGAAACAGCCGCAATAGCAAAAGAGGCATTTGATACTACAACTGACTTTTCACCTCGGAGTCTCACACAAAGGCTGAGAGGACATTCACAATCATTTGTTCCCATCACCTATATTATTGATATCTCGTAGAATACTTGAACCTCTTAACCCTCATCTTTATCTGCTCTTCCTTCTTAAAGTACACCTTCTTCCTATCGTAAATAACACTTTTCCTTTCTCCAAAGGACATACTATCTAAATCCTACATCTCCAGATAGTATCATCAGTATCCCTATCATCTTCTGCATTGTGTACCATGGTGCTCCTCCTAATAAGTGCTGTCATCCCACGATCCTTTCCTTCCGCGAAACTGTCAATATTATCCCTTTTCCTTGAGTTTTTGACTTTCAGCGCACCACTTAAATGTAAGACGGGTGAAAGTAAAATGTCTGTAGACTCTCCGATAAATTCACATTTAAATGCTATTTCAACATTGCGATAGTCATTTGGTAAGTGAGATCAGAATAAAAGATCCTCCTATTTTATATAGTTCTCTTTAGTGCTTTATAGCACAGGTTTCTCATTTTATGATAAAACCTAAAAAAGACGAGAGCTTTTCCTCATCACAGTTGATTTTATGCTCAATTATTCACGAGAAAGGAACTTAAGTGCCGAAGTGATACACATGGAGATTGCGAGTTAGGATGTTTGGAAAAATCTTAAGGGATGAATGAAACCTTTTAGACATGATTGATAAAAAATATTTTAGGATGATTGGACCACTCCCACTTTGCCTGCAAGGTTCTTTCGCAAAGGTGAGACCTGTGATGGTATGTTTTATTTATTCAAACCACACTCATCTTCCTTGTGGCCTGAGGCAAAGCCTTTTATAAATTGAACATCGTTCAAAGTAATTTCCTTGCTTGACATCACCTGACACTATACAAAGGTTTCTCAGGCCTGACCTGCGGTTGCTTTTTCACATTTCATTTACAAGCTGCAATCTAGCTTAAACATAAGATTATCATAAGCCAAGTGAATTAGCGAAATACAGAGACCTATTTATCAGAAATGATCTGAACTGAAAGGGTCATTAAACAACAAGCTTTTCGATGGCACTTTAAAGGTCAGTTAGTGTGACGGAAGGAACAGTCCCAGGAAATCGTACAAAGGGATTGTCAAGTACAATCATAAAAACCCTTGTAGGTGTTTCTTTAAAGTAATATTCTCTTTAATCCTCGATCCATTAACCTTAGTGCTTTCTATCACTTGTTTTTGTTTAAGCACAAGTGGAATAAATGGCAAAGGTAGAAACATAAAGTTGTTCGGGCTTGAACGATCACCATTTTAGTGCAGTCAGCTGATAACACTGTTAGGTGGTAGGCACAGATAGAAAGCAATCAAAATCTAACGAGGGGAAAGTAACGTAAAATCTTCAAAGGTTGTTAGTGCTCATGGGTGATATCGTCTTGATTCGGTGCTTAGTTAGCGACTGGCTGTTAGCTGTTTTAGTAAACCTATTACCTATCGTAATATTAACAGCAGAATCCAAAACCTGTGCTTGTTGAGCTGGAGTAAATACATAGAATATAGTCTTCAGTCGTCATCTTACACACCAGTTCTATGTTGCTTTCCTCATCTTGCTTAGGTAGCCTGGTATGGCCATGCATTTAAACGATGTGGAGATAGAATTAGTGGGAAACAAATTAAATTAATTACATGAACCTGTCCTTGTTCCACTCAGACACAGGAAAAGGCTTAATGGCTTAGGTCATTTAATTGTAGAAATGCGTGAGGCGTATCTAACTAAGTAATCTTTATTTGTGCTCGTTGAGTTTTAGAGAAGAACGAGTCCTCAAGCCACATGCCACAGTTATAAGGCTTTTCAAGCTAAACGAAGTAAGACTTTGCACTTTTCATTCCAGACAGGTCTTCTGTTTGGATAAAAATCTAAATAAATTCGGATTATGATGATCGTTATCCCTGTGGTCAAGTATTTACGATTTTTCTTTGTAACAAACCAGATGAAACGATTTGCTATTGTTCAGCACGAAAGTTTAGTCTTTTCAACAAAGAATTTATCGATCGACGACTTCCTGTTCAACAATCATTCAGTTGTGTTTATTGCGTCTCTTCACACATTGAGGGTGGAGAGTGCTGAATTTTTTATACAACGAACATCATCTCAACTAAAGTCTAAAGTAAGAGTGAAAGTGAAAGCCAGTGAGGTCTATCGTACGCACGCACGCGATTTCGCCAACTCACAGTGTAACAACATTCTAAAAATAACTGCAAAACTGTCTTCTAGTTCATACAGACTTATGCCCAACGTTCGCACGCACGATCAATGGACCCCGTTCCACACATAAACAGTCTGTTGATACTTTTCCAACAAAAGTTTTCTGATGATGTCACTATAAAGCTGGATTGAGAAATAGGTTTGTCCAAAACTTTCACCTTTGTTCATACATAAGGAAGAATATGAAGAATATAATATGTGGAATGGATTTTGCATTTGCTATAAATGTTATGTGGAAATTACACACCTGAAACATATAGAAATTTCAACTTACCAGGAAGACAACTGACGGCTTTCTCCTCATCGGAACACTTTTGGGTTAACCACAAGTAATCAAACCATTTGATGACTTTAACTTGCAAGTAATTCGGCACTCTTCTCATCCTCATGTACGTTTTAACACCATCCAATCTCCCTGCAATTTAACAAAAAACGATACACATCGCATATAGTGAAAGTAAGTGCCGCACACACACACGTCACCAAGTATGAACATATAAGAACATTGTTTCCCAGCTAGAGGAGTTAGTGAAAGTCATTATTGGATTTATCTCAGAGTAAACCTACATTCGTGAACGCCATCAAATTCCATCCCAACCCTGGAGAAGATTATGTACCGAGTCTAATGACATAAAAGCTAATTATGACTTCGAGCCAGTATCGTTTTATGTCTTCTTATTCCAATCCAAATCCCCTGAATTCCTGCTTTCTCTTCGTTGAACGCGCACGATAAGGCTGAATCAACAGTCAATTCCAATACACCCTGTAATGTAATATGGCCCATAACCGTTTCAAATACAGCTTTTAGTTCTGCGATAAACACAAGTGAAAACCTATTTCGCCCTTAAATCCCATCGTATTTCCCAGCTCCAGTTAACCACCAAGGGAGAAACAGGTCTAAATTTTTTATGTGTAAGCTTAAAAAGATACAGCTAAGGTCGGATTAAATATCTATCTACTGTACTCAGGTTTCTCATACATGCTGAATATAGGTATAATCAGCTTAAAATCCATATCTTCCTATAGGACGACCTGACGCAAAACCCTTTACTTTCAAGTGTTCTAAGAACCTAGTCCGAATCTCCAAAGCGGTACGATGGTACGAATATCAAAGGGGTAGCTTATCTTGTGAAAGGCCACCTAAGGTCTTTTGATAAGTGAAAGCAGAGAAAGCACGTCGGTACCCCACAGAGTTACTTCAAACATAATGTTGTCAGGATCAAAATGGGTATGTTTACAACAAAGCATAATGGTGACACACTAGAGTATCGAGTCGTGTGAACCTAAAAGTTGGTTTCACCATGCAGTAAGCAGGCTTCCTTTGCACGAATAACAATAACGACCTGTTCATTCTAGGCTGTCCTTTAGAGGAGAAGCACTAAAATAGATGTAGTACTTATATAGATTTGTCTTCAGCGGAATCCGTTTCCCACCTCAGGAAAGACTCAACTCGATAAAAAAAGCTCCCTTATTGCCTACCGTGGAATTGAATCTTCTGTTCGAACATGAGGGGCCAGGAATGGGACCTTCATAAACGTAGCTGCCATATGGAAAACTTATTTAAGCTTCCTGGATCTTGAGAATAAATTGAAGGGAGGAAGGTTAAAGTTAGTCTCAATCCCGACACGTAAAAAATACGACCAACGAGAAGGAACTAAAAAGGTGAATGTGGTACAGAATATAAAAGAAATTTTCTGTATTGGATGTCCTTGTCTGAACAGAGTAACTGTCGATAAGGACATCCCCAATACAACTTCCATCAACATAATTCAACTCATCCGTCGTAGTTACAGACCTAAAATCCGAATTCCAGTTCCCTGGAGAAGTTAATTCCTCTCGAGCCTGCATACATCATTCCTCCCCTTTATCTTCTTTATTTTATTTTATATATCTATTACAAACTAAAACACTACGAACAGAACATTCAAGAAAAACAAGAAATTGTAGCAAGCCCTGAGAATTGAATTCAAACTTATGAATGTAGCGTGTTTCTCGCACAATAATTAATTTCAATAGCGCGACGTGTACTAGGAACCCATCTTTTGTGCGGAGGATACACAAAGGAAAATAAAATCTCCAGCAGGATAACATAAAACCAGTAGAGAAGTAACGTTGAATCGTAGGAAGTAGAGGGAAAGTATAGTCAGCAGTAGTATACCGGGAGCCGAGTGCAGCCACTTTCTTTCTTGCCTCAGCATCTGTCCGCATAAAATCCAAGAAACACTGCAGAGAAAGGTGCTACACTTTCGTATTGTTTAAACGTACACCAAGGTACACTATATATTCTCAACTGCTTACACTCGAGTCACGAGATACATAAATTCTCAGAGGAACTTTCTCTTTCACTATCATAAATGTAAAAAGAACTATTTCGCTCTTCTTCCTCTCACATTACTCTTCACGCTGAGACCGAAGACGGATAAATTCAATTTAAAATAAAAAGGTGGATAAATCTGGACTGGATGGAGTAATATAGTAAAGAGAGAGATATAAAGCGAGCGTTGAGGATGCAAGAAAGTGAAACCCTGTGTGGTAAGGAACGATTTACGATACTTTACTGATATTGGGAGCTATTGTGACTTCTCCGGCTAAAGCTGTCTTACAGTTTACGATCTCGAAGGCGCCTTGAA
>JAQGAB010002041.1:0-13426 GCA_034696565.1 Isotomurus graminis
TCGGGAAAGACTTGGTCGACCCGGAGAAGACTACCCAGCGGAGCTATTGAAGTTTAGGTCGGTGCTTGGCAGCGACACACATCTATTTTCTATGAAACTATTTTGGTAATCTCTTGCCAGTTGGGGCTGAGTCTTTGTAAACCTTTTCCAGCTTCGACAAACTACAATAGCATCCTCTAGATTGCATTTAAATGAAGTTTCATTGAGCCAATTTTCTGCATTTTGAAAAGGACAACAAATGAACAGATTTTTCTTCATTGTGTTATTCATGGAAGACTTGCTTAGTGTGTATTTGCAGATGAAGGACAACACTAAGCTCTGTTAACAGAGTTGTATAGTATTTATTGCATGTACTGTAGCCCGAGAATTCTTGTAACATAATTTATCCTACACTTTAATTGTTGTTAAATATTCAAAGTTCATATCAATTCATTGAATCCCGTGTTTAGCTAACGTGCGCAGTTGTTACCTTTTCTAAAGCAACGGCTTCACACAATAAGATGCTAATAGTTTCAGAATATTTAATGCATTTCTGATGGTGATTGTTATATTTTTCAATATTTAACGTCACTGCATGAAATCCAGTCGTAACCATACGATTCGAGATAAATCGTTCGTGCATCAATTTACTATGGATTGTTAAGTAGATAAATTGTCGTCTAGTTTCTTAGTAAATTAATTTGCTTGGCCTAATGTGTGCAGCGTAAGATAACACTAATCTAGTTTGGTTTGTTTATCAACAGAATTCATGTCCGATTGAATGCAGTTAAGTTATAACAGGAGATTACGAACTGAATGTTAAATACTGGAGGAGCTCTTTAACGTTGTTATGAATCCACCTTGCTCACCATTCATTCTTCAGGAACGACTTATTCATTGAAATTCGCGTGCCTCAAGTTAAACCAAATATTTAGGCTGCTATGGCAGCATCATTCAAGTACTTTGTGTGTTTGTATTAACAGAGAAATTAACAGTCAGCTCTTCGTCCCATCTTTTTGTTCATTTCATCACTTTGCTTATTTATTATAAATTTAATTGGGTTTGAATTGGGGCGTACAAACGCGGTGGCCGTTATTCAATTCCTCTTGACCCGTCCAACACTGTTACAAGTTAATGAATTGTATTGCATTTGTGACAAGTGGGATAGGCCCGCTGACTTGAGAGGAGTACATGCACAACAACTGCATTTCTTTGGAACGCGTGTGTCCCTCTTAAGCGACCCTTTGACCTTTGAACTCATGTGAGCATCTGTTCAGCTGGAAAGGAAGTACGAAACGTTCCTCTGAGTCATACGGAGTGGTCATGAGACGCTCTTGGGTAGAAAATCAGCCTGGGCTGGACTAAAAATCTCGATTTGTGTGATTTCCCTAAATCTTCTGATTATTCGTTGAAGTCGAGAGAGTTTCCTTTGGTTAATCCGCATCCGCAGTTCAAATTGTGTTGTGCAGTCTGCCTAATTAAAAACATTTTTTTCAACCACACGAGGTTTATTCGTTTTGTAATGGCAAAAAGCATTTGCAGCAAATATTGTGGGAGCATTTAATCTCTTTTAATTAATAAAGATTGTTTGGATTATTAATTTAATTATTAAGTACTTTGATTAAGTGTTATTGCACAGAATAGTTAGTGCAAATATTCTGTTAATGTTGAATGCTAAAGTAAATGCGATGGAGAAGCCCAATTAACCGGAAAACCAACATCCGTTAGAGTTGTTGGTTAATCAAAGAGGCCAAAGAGTACTGATTGAATCATTGGAGCATTCGTGTAAGGGCGTTGGAGTGAATACGACACTAAAAACTGAGTGCCGTGATTAACACTCAAGTTACACACACAGCAGTCACACCCACTCTTTGGCACGACCCCACGCCGTAATAAATTAGTATCAACGTTACTCTCTTGGACTCGGCAACGGGAGTCGGGTTTGAACTTAGACGGAGTGACCTTTCGTATGTTTGGGTGAAGATTCCAGTGACCACAGAAGAGTTTCGCATTTAACAAGTTCTGCAGTGATGAGTCCTTCGGGCGTTCTTGCGTTGCTGATGATCAGCGGTTACGTCTACGCGGGTTGTTGCAGCGCCCAAGAAGACCGACAGACTCGAACTTACCTCGAGGACTGCTCCGTGTTCGATCCCGACAGGCCAAGGCGGCCGACCATCACCAAATCAGAAGCAGAGGATCAATTCAAGTGTCACGTGTCGCAGGAGGGGAAGGAGCGGCTGGGAAAACTGGAAAGTGAGAATCTTCTGCTGGAGAATCAGGTGGCGCGGCTGGAAGGGAACTCCGCTTTGGGGGAGGAGGAACTGCGGAGGGAAGTCGAGTTGGTGAAGGGACAGTTGGGGAAGCAGTTGACGTGGACGGTGGAGGAGAAAGCACTTCGCGCGGAGGAAACACGTCAGTTGCTGATTAACTTGGAGACGGCGACGTCTGTGGAGGTGAGTAAAGTGAAGGAGAGTTCGAGAGGCTGTCGCGTCGCTGCTGAGACGGAAGGCGCTGAGGCGAAGGGACGACTGGAGGACGTGGAGGGGACTCTGCGGAGATTGGCTGCGACGCTGGACCGGAAGACGTCTGTGTGGAAGTTGGGAGGACAGACTGCGTTTAACGCGTCACAGGTAACCCCGCCTTCCTCCGTCCCGCGGTTCTCATAACCAACCTACTCTGATTGTATAGGCGATGGGAGGATGGCGCTTGAGTGAAGTGCTCAAAAAGGATGGTCGTTACCCTCTCGTTCCGTGTGCGGAGTACATTTTCAATTTGACGGGATCAACGATCGAGCAGACTTGGAGGTACTCGTCACGTGGGAATGAGTGTTGGATTTGGATTTGAATTTATTTGTGGCAGGTCGGGGAAGTCAGGCGCCAAGAGCGAAGAGAAGAGGAATTTGACGGTGGACACCCACTCTCCTCACCAATGGATTAGCACAGGTAATTGACGGTGCGGCGTGGAGGTCGGCATTTCATGTTTCGAATATTTCAGGTGGGTGGAGGTGGACGTGGGTGACGACGGACTACGCCAAATGGGCAGTTCTCATGGCCTGCGACAATAAGGATCTCTCGTTCTGTGTTTATCTTTATCTTCTGTCGAGGGAGCGGACGCTGCGGCCTGCGACGCTTGAAATGCTAAGGAACGTCGCTGAACAACGCGGATTCCCAAAGGCAGACGGCGTCCTCGTGGACCAAACGTCCTGCTGAGGTGTCGATTGTTTGGATTGCAAATCATACATCACGTCTCCTTCCGGAGATCCATCAGCGTTGATTGAAATAAAATGAATTAAACGCAGTTCGTAGTGTCTTCTTATTTGCATATTGAAACTCCTCCGCTCCTTCTCCTTTGACAGGCGACACTCTCGAGGTCGACTACTGCGGAGAAGTCTTGCGCGCTGGGGTGGTTGGAGTTGAGGCGAACTTGGAAACGGGAAGTCGGCGTTGAGGAATGCCTCGTCTGCCACGCTTAATCACACCCACAAAGATTAAGTGCGCTGCTTGAGGAAGGCGAAGTGAAGTGAGATGTCTGCAAGGGACCTCCCTCATCTCCAACGCACATCTGCTATCCTTTGGCATGGCAGTCTCCCTCTTAAGCTATCTGCGTTGACCTTTGACCTCAAGTCAGCGTCTCTTCAGCTGTAGAGAACACACGAGACGTTCCACTGAACATGCGGAAGGGGTTTGTTGTGTGGAGCGTGTCGTGTGCTTAATGAGCAGAGAGTCTTCAGCTGAAATGGGCGTTTGTGGGGGTCACTCGGGGTTTTGGGGTCAGTGCGTAGTTGGTAGGTCCCTTAACGCGCTTCAAATCATGTATTGGTTAAAACGAAGAGTGGTGAATGTTTCTACAGTTAAGGAGGGCTTATCAACGGACGTCCTTTGTGCCGAGAGGGAGGAGTTCTTGTGTCAAAGATGGGCAGAGTGAGATTTAAGTTGCAGCTTAAGTGCCTGCAATTGAGGAGATGGCTAATGATTGTGTTTACGGTCGGATGTGTCGTCAGTCTGTTTATTTCAATTGTGTTGCTAGACGGAGCTGACAAGGTATCCCTTTCGTATAACTATGCATCTGTAAGTATCTAAAAATAATCTGGATCTCTTAATTAAGCGGAACGTTAAGAAGTGCACGTGGTGGTTTGTCTTCAACGCAGTAACCGTCGTTGGCACCGTCATCGACCTATTCCTGGGCTTGTCTGATGATCCTGAGTATGTCATCACTGGACGATGTGGAGGGATACTGCCGCATTCCTACTTCTTGTGGGTCGTTTGGGCTTTTATGTCCGAACTCAATCAGGACAGACAACCACAGCACAACGTTCTACTGTGTTTGGCTGTTAAATCAAACTTTTTACAAGTATCACACGTAGTCAATTAGTATAAGCCTACGGTTCTCGTAACGCTTGAAATTCAACCCATAATCAGCACCAATAAATGTTCAGTCGAATTAAAGGACCGACCAATAAACTAATACAAAACGAGTCGAAACGTTCTACATTTGAATTAAGTTATTAAAATTTGGTGTATCGCTCTGCTTACACAATCCATGGCGCTTGTGTTATCTGGCCCCACCATTTCTCTGTTTAAGAAGAATATATTAATGTGATCAGATTAACAACCACTTTTGAAATCGATATTAGTAAATTAGTAACCATGAGTGCTACCAGCACAATATTGCTCACTTGGTAACATAGCTTCGACTTGTGCATCCGGTTGACTTAAGCATCCTCACGTTTGTGGTTACCATTGAGACAAATCATTTAATTAATTCGAACGTACATACCAAATCCGAATGTTTCAAATAGCATTGCAAGATGTAGCTCGGTTTTATTATCTCCATTTCAAAGGGAATGTGAGCATCATTGCCAGAAGCAGCAATGTTACAATAAGACACAAAACACTTCAACTCCTGAAGCATTCATTTCGAACTACATAAATATTCAGTGTGTCTTACTACTTTAAGTGGATTGCAATGCTTCTTCTGCTCTGTACGGAAGCGAATTGATTGCCGGTGAATACTTTTTTGACAACTGTAGTGGCGTGTCACGTCATGCCATTTCTTGACCCGTCCAACGCATGTACAAGTGCGGATGATTTGCATTGGATTTGGTTCAAATTGTTCCTGTTCGATCTCGACAGTCCACAAAAACCTCATTGCAAGTGAATTAGGGGTTCGGAGGAAGGGGGAGGTGTGAATATTCGTGGAAAATGGAAGAGATAAAAATATGAAGGCTTCTGACTCAACCCAAGTTGGTCTACTTTGATTATACTGACCATTAATTACCCTCTGTGTTGTGAACAACGGAAATCTCCTAATGTCTCGTTGAGCAGCAAAACATTTCGCAGAAGACGCTTATGAGTCTTCACTTCCTGGACGAGATGAGTTGGTCAGTAGCGCCAGAGTGATTCTCTACAGACTTTCATTCCTTCAGCAGCTTCAACTGAATTAACTTGTCCCAATTAACTCAACTGACAGTTGAGCAATTATCTTGTGATATAATATTTCCTCATGATGGGCCCTGGAGGTCCGCTTAGTCTCCTTCTTTGGACTCACACGGTTCTCGCAGCAATTGTTTCTGCCGAAAGTTCACCGCAATTAACCAACGGGGGTGTTGTGAGACAAACAACCAACGACACGATTGGAGAGATCCTCCTGAGGATGAATGACGTGGAAGAGACCGTCACAAAGACCGAAAGTGCGGTAGAGAATGTAAGTGACTATTTGAGTGTAATCTTTGATATTTACCCAACCACACGGGTTCGTAGGTTTGAATATTCGTGTCGCTTAATGTCTTTCAGATAAGCGAACATCTCGCAGCTGTTGGCTTTCACTTGAATCCCAACGGAACCGACTTAAAAAGCATACAAAACCCTTGTGAGAAATATTCGCAGGACGATCAGCTGGGTCAGAATGAGATGCCCTGGACACTCTGGGGGAATTCGAAATGCGTGAAACTTCTCAGCGGACTGTCCACATTTCCTAACGCCACAGCGCGCTGCAGACAACAACACGCAAAAGGTTACTTCTTAATTAAAAATCTCCTTGTTTGTTTGTGTTTTGTTGAATTAAGCGGACGTGACTATTTGTAGGCCAAGACATCGGACACCTGGCCGTCGTGTCGTTTGATTCTTCGGACAAGGCGGCGTCTCTTCTGGGACTCCTTCGCCAACGAATGGACGAGAGTTCCGTGTGGGTGGGGCGGAGAACTTCGTCGGGTGTGTTGATCTGCACAGAAATGAAAGTGACAAACACCTCAGAGGAGCAGGTGGCGATGAAAGGCATGGATTGTGGGGTACTCAACCGCGTCGTCTGTGAAAAGCCACTCCCACTTTCCTTCGTGGAGTTGGCTGAGGGGCATTTGGAGACGAAGCGGCGGGTGGAGGAGCTGGAGACTGAGATGGAGGAGCTGCGGATGTCCGTGGGGATCGAGAGGCAGCTGAGGGTGGACGAAGTAGACGAGCTGCGTCAATCGTTGAGGACCCTGGTGGACAGTCTGACGAGTGGCCAAGGCGTGTTTGATCCAGAGAGGCCAAGACGGCCGACCATCATTCAATCAGAACCAGCGGATCCGTTCAAGTGTCATGTGTCTCCGGAGAGGGAGTAGAGATGCTGGAAAGGGAGAATGTTCGGCTGGAGAATCAGGTGGCGCGGCTGGAAGGGAACTCCGCTTTGGGGGAGGAGGAACTGCGGAGGGAAGTCGAGTTGCTGAAGGGACAGTTGGGGAAGCAGTTGACGTCGACGGCGGAGGAGAAAACTCTGCGCGCGGAGGAAACTCGTCAGTTGCTGATTAACTTGGAGACAAAGACGTCTGTGGAGGTGAGTAGAGCGGAGAGGTCGAGCAGTTGTGTTGTCGCTGTTGAGACGGAGGGCGCTGGGCTAAACAAACGACTGGAAGACGTTGAGGGATCTCTGCGGAGATTAGTAGTGACGCTGGACCAGAAGATGTCGACAACCCAAACGCTTGGGGATGCGACGGAGGTGTCGACTATTTCCGCTGTGAATGCGCCTGCGTGGGATTTGGGAGGGCAGACAGTGTTTAACGTGTCACAGGTAACTCCGCCTTTCTCCGTCGCGCGGTCATCCTAACCAACCTACTCTGATTGTGTAGGCGATGGGAGGTTGGCACTTGATTGAAGGGTTTCTAACAGTTGGTCGTGACACTCCCAAACCGTGTGAGGAGTACATTTTTAATTTGGCGGGGTCAACGGTCGAATGGACTTGGAGGTACTCGTCACGTGGTGAATGAGTGTTGGATTTGGATTTTAATTTATTTGTGGCAGGCGGGGGAAGTCAGGCAACAAGACAGAATTGAAGTGGAATTTCACGGTGGACACTCCTCACCACTGGACGAGTGAAGGTAATCGTCGGTGCGGCGGGGAGGTCCGCATTTCATGTTTCGAATATTTCAGATGAGTTCACGTGGACGTGGGTGACGACGGACTACGCCAACTGGGCAGTCCTCACGAGGTGCCACAATAAGAAACACTCGTCCTGTTTTATGCTTCGTATTCTGTCGAGGGAGCGGACGCTGCCACATGCGACGCTGGAGATGCTGCGGAATGTCGCGGAACAACGCGGATTCCCAAAGGCAGACGGCGACCTCGTGGACCAAACGTCCTGCTGAGGTTTCGATTGCTTGGATGTCGAATCATTCAGCGCGGGTCTTTCCGGAGATTTTTCAGCTTTGACCTAAATAAAATGAATTACAGGCAGTTCGTAGTTTCTTCTTATTTGCATTAGAAACTCCTCCGCTCCTTCTCCTTTGACAGGCGACACTCTCGAGGTCGAGTACCGCGGAGAAGTCTTGCGCGCTGGGGTGGTTGGAGTTGAGGTGAACTTGGAAGCGGGAAGTCAGCTTTGAGGAATGCCTCGTCTGCTACGCTTAATCGCACCCACACAGATTAAGTGCGCTGCGTGAGGAAGGCGAAGTGGAGTGAGATGTCTGCAAGGGACCTCCCTCATCCCCAACGCACATCTGCCTTCGTTTGGCATGGCAGTCTCCCTCTTAAGCTGTCTGCGATGACCTTCGACCTCAAGTCAGCGTCTCTTCAGCTGGAGAGAACGCACGAGACGTTCCACTGAACATGCGGAAGGGGGTTTGTTGTGTGGTGCGTGTCGTGTGCTTAATGAGCAGAGAGTCCTGAGCTGAAATGGGCGTTTGTGGGGGTCAGGGGGTAGCTGGTGGGTCTAACGCGAAGTGGTTGTGGCTAATCCTTTACAGTGTGTGGTACACGCGCATTGATAAGACAGCCAAGGGGTTAATCAAGACTTGAGGATGTGAGGGGGTGTGGTGGCGCGGTGTGATTCCCTGAGGCGAATTAATTCGGTGGCACTCGGGAGGGTTCCAGTCTGCGGAACGTCTTACGAACGTTTACTGGGAGGGGCGGGACGTTTACTCAAAGGCATCCCGTAGGGGGGGGGGGTTGGTTAGCACGGAGAGTGGTGAATGACGTGAATGTCTCTGGTGGGCTGCATGTCGTGTGTGGTGGGTTAAGGTGAGTCTCACATTCCCCGCAGGAGAGGCGGGAGATACTTAACTACACCCACAAAGATTGCCTGCACTGCTCACTGGATGTAAAGGGCGGAGAGGAGTGAGGAATCTGCAGGGGACCTCCCCACACCCCAACGAACATCCGCCATTTTCATGGCAGTCTCACTTTCCCTTAAGCGGCGGGCGTTGACCTTTGAACTCACGTCAGCGTCTCTTCGGCTGGAGAGGAAGTTTGCGACGTGCCATTGACATCCATTGGTGCGTGCGTGTCGTGTGATTAATGAGAAACCAGAGAGTCCTCAGGTGAAATGGGCGTTTGGAAGGTCCCTTGATTGGCTGGATAAGGATCGTTTAGAAAGCCAAGGGGACCGAAATCAAATTAACGCAGTGGTGAACGTCGAGTCATATTTTTTTAAATCTGTTCTAATGAACTTATTGAAAAACCGTTTTCACAGGAGTTCATAGAAAGAAATTTAGAATAATTCCTGAAAAAATTTCCGAAATCTGAAACACCGAATTCGGGTTTTTGAAAACCCCGAATTCACTATAACTCGGTTATTTAAAAGAATTTTGGAAAACTTCCCAATCAACGTTCCTCTTAAAACTTTTGACAAACGTAATGCCGTTTCAAAAATACGGTAAAGTTAAAAAAAAGTTGCAATTACCCGGGTATTCTTCGGTGACCGATTTGACCCGGTTCCTATTGTCTGCGCATCATGAAATTTCAGTATGTCTAATGAAATACTTACATTGACGTAATATAAAAATTTTTGGGTGTTGTAAATGAAGGCTTGAGGTTGCGAGGGGGTTCGATTCCTTGAGGCGACCTAAATGGCGCTGTTGATAGACTGGCATTTGCTTGGAGGCTCGGGAGGGTTCCAGTCTGCGGAAAGTCTTATTGACGTGAACGTTTAGTGGGAGGGGCGGGGGGTTTACTGAAAGGCATCCCGTTGGTTAATACGGAGAATGTTTCTGGGTTGTTGAGGAGGGCTTATCGATGGACTCGAGGGGGAGGAGTTCCTGAGTACATTCTGCATTTCTCCTTAGGGCAACTCATCGCAACAATCTACTTTATTTCAATCAAATTTTCAAAATAGCGGAAGATGACAGGCGTTAATAAATTAAATGAGAGGTAATTTAACTCATGCGCCCTCAGGTTGTGAAATCCACAACGAAATATCCTTCGCACTTGTATAGTTAGCTTTTAAACGCATTGTGGATGAATTGGCAGTTGTGTTAAGCAGTTTTTGGAATAAGTTCATTGATAATTATGACACGAGTTAAGCTGGGACTTTGATGAACATTTAAAAATGGGTAAGTTTATTAGGTTAATGAACAGTCCTTAAGAAAACTACAGATTCTTTTGAATCTGTACCACAGAGATTAAGCTGTGTTATAAATGTATGAAAACGATGGAATAGATAGTAATTGGTTTCGTCCTTATTTAAGCTTTAGATGTCAAGTGGTGAAAGACGCGTCTAGTGAAGCTTCTGAAGTAAAATTCAAGAATAGAGGTGTCCCACAGGGTGGCTGCAATTCACCAATACTTTTCTCTGTTTGCATTAATGACCTGGTTACTGTTAGGAGAAACTGTATTTGTATTTTATTTGCGTATGACACGCAACAATGTATTTCTGGCGACCCTTAACACTTGAAGAACAATATTACTGAACTCGAGGTTGACTTGGACGAAATTTCAAGGTGGATGAAGAGAAATGTTTGATGGTAATTGTATTTTAAGTTTTGAGACTTTGAAAAGCTTGGGTCTAAAGCTTCAACATATAAAAAGATTGTCAAGAAGCTTTCATCTCACTGCCCGAGCTCTGTCTCCTTTGCGGAGTGTAATTTCAGCAAGTATATAAAACTAATTAATGCATGCCTTTTATCCAAGCTAAATTATCTTTGTTCGATTTGGGGTTCTGCTTGTAATTCAAACCTTAAAATCCTTGAAACTAATCTTCGGAAAACTGCTAGATCAATTTTTGATGTCTTATTTTGCCCCTTTTAGGGTGAAAATAAAGACATATGTAAACCCTACCCAAGCAGCCTCTTTTATCATTTGAGGCAAATATTGTATGACCCATTTGGTTAATTAAATTCAATTATTTATTACTTTGGTTTAGTGATGATGCATCGAATTTCTAGTGCAAATATTCTGTTAATGTTGAATGTTAAAGTGAATGCGATGGGGAAACTCAATTAACCGGAAAACCAACATCCGTTAGAGTTGTTGGTTAATCAAGAAGGCCAAGGAGTACTGGTTGAATTATTGGAGCATTGAGATTTGGGCGTTGGAGTAAATACGACAATAAATATTGAGTGCCGGGATTAACACTCAAGTTACACAGAAAGCAGTCACACCCACTCATTGGCACAACCTCACTCCGTAATAAATTAATATAATCGTTACTCTCTTGGACTTTGCAACGGGAGTCGGGTTTGAACTTAGAGTGGCCTTTGGTGTGTCTGGGTGAAAGTGAAGACTCGAGTGGATACAGAAGAGTCGCCTTTATTAGTTTCTGGAGGGATGAGTCCCTCGGGTGCCCTTTTGCTGTTTTTGCTCAGCAGTTACGTCTGCGCGTGTTGTTGCAGCGCCCAGAAAGACCGACAGACCCGAACGTCCCTCGAGGACTGTTCTGTCTTCGATCCCGACAGGCCAAGACGGCCGGCTATCACCAAATCGGAAGGAGAAGATCAATTCAAGTGTCACGTGTCTCACGAAAGGAAGGAGCGGCTGGAGAAGCTGGAAAGTGAGAAAATTCTGCTGGAGAATCAGGTGGCGCTGTTGGGTGGGAACTCTGCTTTGGGGGAGGAAGCGCTGCGGAGGGAAGTCGAGTTGCTGAAGGAACAATTGGGGAAGCAGTTGACGTTGACGGCGGAGGAGAAAGCACTTCGCGCGGAGGAAACTCGTCAGTTGCTGATTAACTTGGAGACGGAGACGTCTGTGGAGGTGAGTAAAGTGAAGGAGAGTTCGAGAACCTGTCGCATCGCTGCTGAGACGGAAGGCGCTGAGCTGAAGATACGACTGGAGGAAGTGGAGGGATTTCTGCTGAGGTTAGTTGGGACGCTGGACCAGAAGATGTCGACCACCCAAACGCTTGAGGAGGTGACGGAGGTGTCAACTACTTCAGCTGTGAATGCGTCTGCGTGGGAGTTGGGAGGGCAGACAACGTTTAACGTGTCACAGGTAACTCCGCCTTCCTCCATTGCGCGCTCATCGTAACCAACCTACTCTGATTGTTGTGTAGGCGATGGGAGTTTGGCGCTGGATTGAATCGTTCTCAAAGAGTGGTCGTCCCTCTCCTGATCCGTGTGAGGAGTACATTTTCAATTGGACGGAGTCAATGGTCGAGATGACTTGGAGGTACTCGTCACGTGGGAATGAGTGTTGGAGTTGGATTTGAATTTATTTGTGGCAGGTGGAGGAAGTCAGGCGACAAGAGCGAAAGGAACGTTGATTACACGGTGGACACTCAGTCTCCTCACCTGTGGACGAGTGAAGGTAATTGGAGGTGCGGCTGGATGTGCGGCATTTCACGTTTCGAAAATTTCAGGTTGGGAGTCGTACACGTGGGTGACGACGAACTACGCCAACTGGGCAGTCCTCATGTGGTGCGACAGTAAGGAGCTGTCGTCCTGTGATACTCTTCCTATTCTGTCGAGAGAGCGGACGCTGCCACCTGCGACGCTGGAAATGCTGAGGAACGTCGCTGACCAACGCGGATTCCCAAAAGCAAACGGACAACTCGTGGACCAAACGTCCTGCTGAGGTGTCGATTGTTTGGGTGTTAAATCATACAGCACGTCTCCTTCCGGAGATCTATCAGCGTTGATTGAAATAAAATGATTTAAAGGCAGTTCGTAGTGTCTTCTGTAAGGAGTCAATTTGACTCTTATTCAGGCTCATTGATTAACTTCTTTAATCGGTTTCATTTCTATTATGTAAGTGTTGAGAGTTGATTTATCAGCACTTGTCACAATAAATAACTCGAATATTGAGGTCGCTTGCATGTGTGACGACACATGGATGCTGCCTCTGTTCTCGCCACCTGATGTCCTTGTAAAACCCATAATGTATACTTATATTTGGAGGTATAAAAGCCTCAGAAAAACGTGATGAACTTCAGTGTGTGGCTGGAACAAGAACAATATCATGTTCTCTCAATAAAGTCTAAATTCGCATCTATTTCTTCAATCTCTTCCCTATCCTTCCTCCAACCAGTACACTACATACCCATCTCTACAACCCGTCTCCAAGCAGCCCACTCCCCTAGATGACCTGACCCCACCCCCTCCTGTCCCCTTTCCCATCCCCTGCTTACAACCTTTGTCCCCGGAATATGTATATTCCATAACACTTCTTATTCTCTCGAGCTCGACTACAGTTTTAGTTGAGGCAAACTTGGAAGCTGGAACTCCCCTTGGTCCTCAGCTGAAATGGGCGATTGTGGAGGTCAATTGGGGTCAGAGGGTAGTACGAAAGTCCCTTGAGTAGCTGGATAAAGTTCCGGCAGGCGTTGTTTTTTGCTTAGGAGAGACAGTGAATCGCTTTTAGGTTCCAACGCCGCTTGGTCGGAGTGCTTATGACCAGAAGACTTCCTTCCGGAACCCTTGACCCGTCGGGGACATAGTGACCCTTCCTTCGCATTCCTGCAGTATGGCGAAACCGGAACATATTTTTAAAAAAATGTAAGCAACGAAGGCAATAATTCCAGGAACGTCGCGTGTGGTTTGTACCGTAAAAATGTACCTGTTATTTGACACACAAGCCAACAGTTCACTACAGTTTAATTGTGGATTATATCGTGGAATAAAATTAAACAGTTAGGCATTAGAAACATGGAAACAAACACAAATGTTTCACCCGAACGACGTTCATTTCATTGGGGCTAATCTTTTTAGCAGCCAAGGAGTGCATATTTAGCAGCCATCCTCCAAGAATAGCATATTTGGCAGCCATTC
>JAQGAB010002042.1:0-13426 GCA_034696565.1 Isotomurus graminis
ATTTTACGAAATAAAATAATAATGTATGACAAATCCTCTTCAACCGAAATAGGCTAATCGAATCTTTGACTGTGGAACTAGAAAGCGATCAAAGTACTTCTGAAGTAAACAAAAGAGATTTCAGACGACTTTTCTAACTGACTTATTTACAAACCTCTGATGGTGAAGCTTTCTTTACTCAAACTTACTCCTATTTGCGAGTCTTTTCAAATCCTGTTCAAATTTATGACGAGATCTCTTTCTCTTGTACTTTGTGGGTTGCGAAACAATCGTAAATATAGACATTCATGAAAGCCCTCAAGTTATTTAAGCCCTAGAGTCCACACAGAAATTTGTTTTTAAACCGTTTCACAAGACTCGCAAAACACTTGAAGGCAAATTTTACGCAATATTTCTTGCGTATACGTACGCAATATGTGAATCGTTAAAAGAAAATGTACTATTGACCTAAGTAAAAGGCTTCTTGTAAACTATGAACTCGGAAGAAGTAACTGGAATGTCATTTTGAACTCTAGTGGAAGAGTTTGCTGAAAGTAAAATTCATTTTGCGATTCACATTCGTATTCTACAAGGGAATACTCCAACTCCAAGAATAAATGTAACGTAGTAGAAAGTTCATTTATTTTCATCAGAGATGTTCTGCTCTATTTCTCTTCTTTTGTGTTGTGTTTTTCCGTGTCACAGTTCCTTACTATTCTCCCTATAGAACAAATAGCTTCAGAAGAAATCTCATTACCCAAACTTCAAACGACAAACACGGAGATGAAACTAGAGAGTGTGTTCGATTGTGTCTGTGAGCTTGATGAGACTTTATTATATTCGGCCATCAATCCACATCCCACAGAAGATGACTAGGCAATCCATAAATTATTCAAAAGAGATTGACTGAAATCATGGATGTCAAGCTTATAATTTATACTGGAGAAGTCTGCGAAGAAAGGAATGCACTCGTAGCCATATAAAGAGTCACATTCCCCTCATCACTACTGGTCGTGACAAGTATTTAAGATAGAATGTTTCGAATTGGAGTCATCATCAAGCTACCCTTCCCCTCAATTCTCTACAGGATCATTAATCTATTATCTTCTGACAAGGAGAGATTGTGAATTATTCAATTAAGGAAAGAGACAGCAGCAGCTAAGCTAGTTTCTTGCTCAGATGGCGAGCCATTCTATCAGTATGAATGACTCATTCATCCAGCATTTCGCATCCTACGGGAAATCTTCATAATATCAGTCGCAAGTAGAGGTGTCTTCAACATTGTTCTACAGGCCAAGGTGCAACAGGCAGAAATGTTAGTTGATGACTTGCATAGTCACAGTAATAATAATAAGCCCATGACTTGCAAGTTAGACGTGTAATGATTTTATATAAACCTCTTGTTTTTCCTTCCACATCGACTAGGTTAACATGTGTATTTTGTGCAATTTGATATAATTGAAGTTCTATTTGCACCCTTATTTCTAATGGCGAAATAAATGAACTACAGGAAATGTTTCGTAAACTATTTTTCAACCTTCAAAGAAAGTCCGATTCCAGACAGAATGCAAACTCTAATTGATTGATGCATTCCCAGTAGATGAATCTAAGGACTCAATTTATTTTATTCCAGCGAAACGAATGAAACTCAATACCATCACGTTCCATTGCTTTATCTTGTGTATAACTTCTCAAGTTACAAAGTCGCAGATAAGTCCAAGACAGCTCAGAATGTCTCACTGATTGCTATTCGTCTTGAGTTGCACTTTACTTAATGGTTCAACAGTATCTAGCTAATTTTCCATTTCACCGAGTTCACTCATTTAAGCTACAGTCACGCCGAGATAAGTAAGAGTAAGCTGACTACAGCCTACGGTGATGATGCGAACAATTGACTCAAACCTATTCTATCTGCCATCCACCCCATCAATTTTTATTACCTCGACATTCCCTTAAAAACTCGCTTGCTTTCTTGTCTACATCTTCGACACACTCTAACTGAAAAATCACTTTTCTCAGTCTTGCTTCAATTATAATTAGAACTGACTTTCATCCTTCTCCCTTCGCTCTTATCCGCCTAATGCCAATTTACATCACTAAGAATTTCTGCTTTCCCCTCACACACTCCCAAACACTATTTGTATCTCAGCAAAAAATCCCCATAACTTCTATTCTCGTTAAATCCGTAAAAACTCTCCCCCTTCGTTTACAAGAAACTTCCAGACTACCACAGTACAAAGTACGAAGTTAAATTACACTGACATTTGTGATGTAATTGTCTGTCACTACTTTCTCCCCAGTTTTAGAGTACGCTTCATACACTTCAAATTACTAGTAGGCGACTAAACACAAAATATAAAGTGTCCCTTGATACTTAAGTAACTCCCTTATCTGCATATTTCCCTCGCATCGGCTGTAGAATTTACAAGATTAAGTTTTTAAGATAACATCATCAAGAGAGAGGGCTGCTTTTGAGTCAACTTCCTTTCCCTATTAAAACTTTGATAACCTAGGAATTCACATACGATTTTTTTGGGCATCGGATGTAACAGAATTAATTTGAAATCCCTAGAAATTAATTTTCCTTGCTCTGGTTGCGTCGATTACAACCAGGAGCCAAGCTGTATGGCACGAGATACGTTTGAGATAAGTAAGTGTTCAGAAGTCAACACATTAGCATACTTAATAGATTTCCATAATGTTAAGCGAGGACGTGGTGAACTTATCATATCTTTATTACTGTGTCAGACTACTTGAAGAGAAGCGAGGGAAAGCAAATAAGACGACTGAGCGTCAAGTTGTTCGCTTTAAGTAGTACTGGGACGAATATGAAGAAAATGAAGCTAAAGTATTGAGTTAGTAATTGCGGACAACAGACAGAATGAGTAAAGAATCGGGAATACCTGCTGGCTTCCTTTCCTCGCCGTCTTTGGCAGCTTTAATTAAGACAAGATAAATTATTTGTAAGTTGGGCTTCTTCAATGCTGCTTTATGTTGATATTTGTAGCACAAAGTAGAACATTCATTATTAAGCATGGCATAGATTCAAAGGATTGGGTTACTACACCTTTGCTATTCGAGTTAAAGCTTTCTACTTCCTTGTGCAAATACATCGCTGTTTGAGGTAATTTATAAGCTACGAAAATGCAAAGTCTAGAAAAGCTTGTCTAGACTGAGTTATGTAATGCGAAACTTAGAAAGTGGTTTCTCTCAAGCAAAACTCAAACATGGAATCAAAGTCGGTAAACACTCTCGTGAATGAGATCAAAAACATCAAAGAAATTGAATAAGCTTAGTAAGTTTATTGAATTCAATTCAATACACTACATAGGAGAAGGTTTCATTAATTAAAGTGGGAGGTACTGGAGCTTCTCTCATAATTCGAAAGTAATCTATATCTGAGTCTTACAGGATTGAAGCTCCTTGTAAAAATAAATCCAAGCTCATAGGC
Source organism: Isotomurus graminis (assembly GCA_034696565.1). Classification (NCBI taxonomy): domain Eukaryota; kingdom Metazoa; phylum Arthropoda; class Collembola; order Entomobryomorpha; family Isotomidae; genus Isotomurus; species Isotomurus graminis. The sequence continues at coordinate 3,431 of JAQGAB010002042.1, forward strand.
AGAAAACAAAGTTCTATACCAAGTACACGGAAGGCTGACTCAATTACAATAAATACAACTGACAACGTACCAAATACATATCGACTTGCATGCAAGTTACAGAATAGAATCATTAAGTTGATGAATCTGTACAAAAAAGTCTAAACCTCCGTTGGAATAAAGACGTGCTGTGCTGTTTATTCATGAATACGTAAGCAGCCAAGAAATAAGATTCCGAGTGACATACCAAGAAAGAGGAAAAGTCTCTTCATTAGGTAAAGAAAGACAAGCCAGCTTATTTCGCAAGTTTGATGTGCAATGCAAATGAGGAGAGATGTCTTTAACAACATGCCATCATAATCTCAGCAACGACTCGATTTACGTTGTTCTTGTCAAGCTTTTGAAAATTAGCCAAATACTACGAAGAGATTGTAGCAGCAGCATGTCTAGATTTAGAAAAACGCCATGTCTTATACATGGAGAACATCAACTTAAAAAACTCACGTTTCATCTGAATGAAGTTAAGTTGACGAATGGCATGGAGCACACTTCGGTCATCCACTGTCAAGTCAAAATCCGGATTGAACATTTGCTGAGATGAATAAGCATTAGACGACGAGGTATTCCTTCCCGGAGATATTTGCAATGAAGATCCTCCATCTGAAGTGGAACTTGCCGAGTCGTCAGAGTCAGAAATCCATGAACATTCAAGATTCCTCACTCTAGCCAACAGCAACGACCCAATCTGGAAGAAACAAAAACAGAAAATAAATAAATAGCAATGTCACATCCATTTAAGAGATTCAAGGTGCCTTTAAAAACATGGAAAGTTTCATTTCACAATAAAGAAAGGATTATTCAGCTCTCCCATAAATTCAAGTTGCAAAAAATCTCTACACAACTTTCGCATTTGTAGCGTAGTAAACGAGCACATCCGGACAGTTTTTCGCAATGTAGAACAAACAGAAAGAACAGACATAAAGCATAAAGGAAATAACGTGCCAGACATAAGTTAAAATATTGTTCCAGCACTGTAATAACACTTACTCATTCAATTTAATTCAATGAAAATTTGTAATGCAATCTGAGGCCTAAATGTACAATATATCCTGGGAATGTTCACAATAACTGTATGAAGTTACACGTTACACTAAGGCTTATACTTAACACTCCTTGCTCCGTCACACAGCATGCATTCAAAATTGTTATACTTTTATCATAATGCACATAATGGCAGTGAAGAACAGTAAGTAAATACAGCTCTCGTTGTTTAATAAAAACAGGGGGACAACTAACAAGAAGACTGTGTGTGGATTGAATTGCGCTTTCTCCGGATCCGTTTGAAACACTTTCAGTCTAAAACATCCCAACCCAGTCTTTCTTTTGGCAATGACACGAGAGTAGCAGTGGAAAAGAGGCCGTTAAGGGTTGAAAAAAGATCAAAAGATGAAGGAAGAAGATGTAGTATCGTATAAAAATGTGAGAGAGTCAACTGCTTTCACCATAATCCGTTTTCCCATTATACTCTTTTTTATTTTATTGCATGAGTTTTCCTTCTTGTCTCGAGTTTTTGTTTCTTCTAAAGACAAAATTGAACTTGCAATTTCCTTCCTTGGCTCGAAATAAACGGGAGTTCTATTATTAGAAAGTCCTGCATAGGTACCAGCATGCAGTAGTGGAGGTTTCTAGAAGAACATTTTTTAAAGCTGGACTAATGGTTGACATTACTGCATGGGGTTGCATACTCTGTGCACTGGGAACAGAAAACGCTCTCTTGTCCTTTGAAGCAGTGCGGTATTGATTTAACTTCTACAGTAAAAACTGCTGTATGAAGAAATCTCATGCACGTTGTTGGTATGCCAGGATTTAGAACATCTGATTTACTTTCCGTTAACGGATACAACTAGACAGGCATTTAGATAGGAGATGAGGGAGCTATAAAATAAAATTATTATTTGATATCTCACTTTATGACAATCTTGCTACAGTTGTAATGCTGGCTACATACAGTGTCGGCTGTTTCAGCCTAGCCGGTTTGGTTTACAGCAGATTTTTGCATTTAGTTGCAGGCTTTCATGAACTTTCTGACCACGCGAAAGCTCGTAAGTCCATTTTTAGTTACAATAGTTCTAAACGGCCAGATTTCTGTACATTAAATAAAACATTCCTGGATTTTTCTCTTGTACGTGATTTATTTCGCAGCAGCCCAATCCGTATAACTGCTATAATCTGCTGGGTGGGTTGTACGAATAAAATTATCACAAATCAATCTGCTGTGCCTGTGGTTTGCTATAAAATCTCTATTAAATAATTGTGTCCAATATTCTGTTCTAAAAGCATACATGCAACTATCGTTAATTATTGCCCATTACTTTGTCGCACTCTGAAAGTACTAAAGCACAACGAACCTTCGTATTTAGTGCTCCAGTTTGGATGAACCTGAAACCTCAGATGAAAGCAATAAGGGATGTTGAACTTACCTGGAGGAAAGCAAGCGGATCGGTTTCCTTGAGGGCTTCTATGCAAAATTGGATGAGGGCAGTGGTTTGTTGCAGTCTTTGTCCGTTGCTGGAAACCTCAGTTTTCAAAGAGCGGAGTTTGTACTCTTTCTCCTTCTGAATGAAATTTATCAGCTCCAGTTTCCTCTTTTGAAGTGACTCGATAATCGCATCTACTTGTGCTGCAACTTGGCTCTCCAGCGATACGCTGTTATCCTGTAATTAATCAAAACCACAATGCCAGTCAAGTCTGGTTTTACATCACAGGGGCTTTTCATCTTTGAACTTTCCGTGTCTCATTTTTTCTATTGGAATGCACTTTCACATGAATCTCATTCATGAAGTTAAGTTTAATCAGGGATTTTTCACTTAATCAAGAGATGTAATGTTAAAAGTTATATTTTGTGCTCATGTTGACAGTTAAATGTGTAAAATATTCAGTTAAAATCAAGCCATAAAATCTAAATCCCAAGCAAATGCGACAAATGGACGCCAAAAATTCCTAACAATCTTTTCCTTTTGTTGGGACAATTCCTGACAAACATTACAACAAGTTGAGTCGATAGAGGATTAATATTACTTTGCTTGTGCTTACCCAGAATTCCTTAAACCAAAACCAAATATTTTTGTTTACTAGAACATTACAAATGTCTACCTGAAGTGAAATGGGACAATATGACTACTGACTCAGCTACCTGAAACACCTGGGAATTCCACTACAAACCTAATTATCTCTGCAGAATATGTGTGTATTTCTAAATGTTTTATGCCTGAGTGAAGGGTTGGTTAACCAGCTTGAGAATTGGAATTAACCCTTTCTAAAACATTTTCAAAGGGACACAGGACCAGCAACACGTAGGCCAATGCATACTTTTCATACAGACCTTTCACCTCAAAACCCTCTACACTCGTTTCAAACCAACTTACGAATAGTGCTTAATCCTTTCTAATAATACTTTTTAAAATACTTTTTTATCTGAATCACCAGCCCTAACCTAAAGTAGCCTCATAACTCCCTCAGCGTTGACCCAAACGAAGTTTTATTTTTCATTTGTGCTTCAACTATCCACTCGTCAAGTTCTAATCTTAAGTGAACTCAGCAAAAACTCATCGAAATCATTTTAATTGTTTGTTTAGCCAACATTAAAATGTTTATCAGTAAAACTAGGGCGTCTCACGTAGGAGACGGGTTTACGGCCGCTCTGTATCAAGTAAAAGATCTAATAGAATTGGCAGATCAAGGACTCACGGGAGCCGGTAGAAGGGCTGGAAAAACGGTTTTATTCTGCAGATGCGACGTAAGTATAAATCTGCTACAGTCATTAATACTTCTATACTAATAATACATTATAAGACAAAGTATTGAATTAATTTCTTCAGATTGGTGGTAATATGTGGTCAATATGCTACGACAAGGACTCTACAGGCACGCGCACTTTAACTTTGGAAATAAAGCGATCCGAAGATCACTTGGAATGTGACGGAGGAACGGGACCTTCCGTCTTTGGCCCGGAAATTTACTGGAAAAAGAATAGCGAGTTTCGATTTTTTGATGATTTCGGTGAGTTTTAGACTTTTAGAGTTAATCAAATGAACAAATCGTCCTTAATTTATAATTTTACATTTCTAATTTTTCTATCTTTTTGTCTCGGTGAGTATAGAAGTGAAGATGTTAAAATTGGAGCCAGGGGACTCAAAAAAGTGGAAAATTGGAAATGTTCCTGAAGTATATAAAAGCTTTGACAAAGGGGACCTGTGGGTTAGAGCAAATGTAGTTTACTACAATCAGCGTACTATGGTTCCTAAACGAGTTATCGAAATCACACCTACCGTCTCGGAGATCAAAGAAAAGGCTAAAATTCAGATGGCAGTTCAAGCAGGCGAACTTACGGAAGAAGGAGACAAGTTCGCTGATTTCAATGTGACAGTTCCTCAGGGTCTCATTGGAACTAAATCTTTCTCTCTGCACAAGGCAATTCTAGCAGGTAAGCTCATGGTTTTTGATTTTAGAATTTGATTAAAATATTTTATTAAACACAGATAAACTTATGTTGAATGTGTTTATCTATTGCAGCAAGAGTCCCAGTCATTAAGAAACTCTTTGCTGACGGTGCAAGTGACTCTGAAGTCGCAGACAAAATGACCAAAGACATTTCCTCAAGAACGATGGAGATTCTTGTACACTTCATCTACAAGGGAGAGTTTCTGCCTTGGACCAGTAATGATAAAGTGGAGACTTTTGAGCAACTGCTGGCCACTGCAGACAAGGTACGAGTCATGCAAACAATATTTGATGAAGTAAATGAAAGGGATGTGCAGGTGAAATTATTGTTTACTGACTTTTGTTCATTTAGTGGGGAATTCCGGATCTAAAGCCATTTCTCAATTCAAAAGTAATCGACTACTTGACGCTGGAAAATGCACATCACCTTTTCGAACTTTGTACAGTCCATCGTCTAACCATCGCTGAAAGAGACGTTACCCGTTTCATCGCCAAGTAAGTTTCACATAAATATGGATTTTCGAATCAAAAAATTAAGTATGGAAGTCAAAAGTAATTTTTATTGTTAACTATTTCTTTGCTTGCAGGAATATTCGACGAATATTGGCCTTAAAGAAACAACATTAATCTGGACAGTGCATCCAAAGCAAAGGGAGTAGAAAGTTTTCCAACGCTTCGTTTCAGTTAATTTATTCACTATAAACTACTATTCTATAACCCTTAGTAATAAACTATTATTAATATGTTATGCCACAAGTGTACCATAAGTTAAATGACCATGTTCACAATAAATCAACTTACAAATCTAAATAACCCCCTCGTAGTTAAGAGGTCATTTTAAGGCTCAGCATAATAAGTAACTGTACCACCAAATCTTACGCATGGATGATTAAATAACCACTTATTCAAATGGAACACTGACTACATCCTAAAATTCTTAAGTAACATTTTTCAAAACCCCTTGAATCCAGAAGTTCAAGATAAAAAAGACAGAGAAGAGATGAGAAATAAATTTCCCAGCTAATACTCCTAAATCCATCTAAAGATAAAAATAAAATGAGTTCCAAGAGTTTTTGAAATTGAAATTTAAATAGACTACACCCGATTCACATGCAATTTATTCTTCTTTACATTTTATACTTTCCTCACAAGACTCCTTGAAATCCCATTTCCGCCTCTTTCTCAACTCAAACGAAAATCAAATCGCAGTTTACCAGTCAGTTCAACCAAACCAGATATTCATTCTTTGTGTCTTTACGTGCGTGGCTAAACTCTAGGAAGCTTAAAGAACGCAGAAAGAAAGTTTTAGAAGTATTGTACATTCTTCCCACTTTCTCCAAGTCAGTCAATACCACAGAAGGACACACTCACATCCCACGCGACCACGGCTTCCTACACAATCACTCTCAAACATGGGTTACTCGGGGTTTCGTGATACCGAAATTCACTCAGTCAAACCGATTCAACATTAGAATACATCTTGAAGAGATCTTCCGAAGAGCTCAACCCACTGAATAACAACCAAATCCAATCTGAGACTCCATTCGAAATCCAACTCAGAGAGTCTTACTCGCTCCACGAATTTAAACGGATAAAAAATCGAAAAAATCTAGTAGCATTTCATCTAAATACAGCATTAGCATTTACAATACGAGAGCATGCAATATATTCCCTCGGAGGTTTCTCATTTCCTTTATTACACGAATAGAACATGACATGAACAAAGGAATCACATCACGCACTTTTCTCTTCAAACTGTTTCAGCTTTCACAATTCCTCAGCTTAGGTACAACAATCAAACTTCAACATCACTCCTACTTTTGACTTGTTCGCCGACTGGAAACTATGTACACTCCCAGTATGTCTCGAATTCCTCGATTTCAAAATGTTTTGAGACCAACTACACATCGATCTTTCAATGTGTGCAAGTCAAAATGTTAGCAGCAGCAGTTTAACAAGAAGAAACGCTACTCTCTTAACTTGCCTCACTACTTGACAGCTACAAGTGCACGCGATGTAGACATGTCGATTGCCGATGGTGATTGAAGATGTGGGTTCTTACATGATGTCTAAATCTATTCACAGGATTTCTCAAGAAGGAGTCAGCAGGCCAGGGATCGGGTTAAGGCAGGCTTTAGGTGTGAACACACAGTGTTAAAGGAGAAGAGAAAGCACCCGTGCATTTCTTTAGTGCGGGAATACAATCAATCCTTAGGGAAAAAGACTAAAGCCACAAAAACGGTAGAGATCGGGAGAGAGAGAGACAGAAAGGATTGAAGGGGAGAAATCACTAGAAATTGAAAGAAGGAGGCCGAAGAAAGGCCCCAATTTCAAGAATAGGTACACATCTATGCATTTTGTGATTGCCGTGAATGGATAAAGAAAATCGGTTGGATTGTACTGAAAGATCGTGACGGGAGGGCACCAACAACACCCACACTAAATAACGTGAATACGCTTCTCTGTAGAGAAAGGTAAATAAAAAGAATCGCCTTATGTTGTGCACAGCGAGTGTGAAACTCTAGATACTCTGCTGCAAAATATTCAACCCAAGGATTTACGACCAGTTGGTAATTCACAATAAATTGTAAATATGGATTCAAAATATTGTTACCTATGATAGCCTATGGAGAGCAACCCAAGAAAAATGAAAGATTTTAGGGCATTTTAGTAGCTTTGTAAAACTACTTTTTGTGTCTTGGAAGCGAATGAATTTCCGGATGCAAATGTATAAACCTCAATCCCAAGAGTATACTTTAGCTCCCGTTTATATGCCAGCGTACAACAATAACTAAAAAGCTCTTAAGCAGAAGCTTCAGTACTGAGGCTTGCGGAAGTTGAATGTAATAGCTTAGAAGACGAACACAGAGAGAGAGATACGCTTGGGAGTATCAGAAAGAAGACCCGAGTCTCAAAGATTCGGAAGCCAGTGAAAGGAAGCAGTAAAATTTTTAAATAAACCAAAATTTGCCTTTGACTAAAGAGAAAGAAGTTTCTATTTCGGTGTGTCTTGCACTTTTTGTGATTACTGTCTAGAAATGAAATGAAGATGAGACGCAAACTACAGCTAAGACTTTAGAGATGACAAGTGTGCAGTTTTAAGATTTATTTCGTTTAGAAACATCTCACAAACTCAAGCCACATATTCAGCAGAATTCTCACTACTCACAAGACGAATGACTTTAGATTCGTATTTTGATTTGGTGGTTGTGGTTTCTTTGGCTTCTCTTCTACTTGCTGCTAATAATACCCTCGCCATTACTTTTCCAGATGATGTGGTTTCATATCTACCGACGGGTTTATACTCTAAAGATCTATGCAAACCTTCTTTCTCTTTACAGCCATTTTATCGCCACATCCGTTCTTGATTCTTCTCTTCACAGCCTTCATTACTCATAATACCATCACACAAATCCTTATCAAAGCAGTATATTCCTCCCAACTACTCCTCATATAGCTTTCTTCTATCTTTACACAATACAGTTTGCATTTTACATTTGCATAGTCCAAAACTTGGCTGAGCATGGGAATCTAAGGTCTCCAAAGTATCCCGTTTAGGCTACCCAAGGAGTTATAATAAAATCTCCCTTGAACATACAACCAGAAGAAAGTGTAGGGAACTAGCAAAGCACAACTACTACTCAGACGGCATAAAAACCTCGTAAAAGAAACCACTTAAATAAGAAGTGACTTGTTGTGCGTGCGTGAAATGAGTCTTGTGCTCATCGTCTCATAGAGAAAGTCTCCTGAATAATTTGAACTTCCAACCACAAGGAATTCATATAAGTGAACCACACGTGTGTTTGAATATGAAACCCTCGCCCCCATCAACCGCACTTTCATTTCGCAGAAAGTCCTTACTTTTTCTCATTTGTACAAAACATGGACATGTATGAATATTCCTATGAATTTTTGAACACGCTTAGCTATTCGTATAAACTTAATATGCCCTTTTGTCTCGATGCTTAGTTCACATAAACTCATCTTGTTTAACAAACACACAGAAGATGTGATTCTTGCGATAGCTAAGAAAGCTTCACCTACGGAACTAACCGTAGTTTGTGGGAAGAATGTAATAATTCTCCTGGGGAAATGATTATGTGTAACTCATGTAAACTAAACTCTTCACTTTCTACCAAATGGAAGATATCACGTCAAATCTCATCACGTTGGTAAACTGGAAATCTTCTCGTGCAAATCTTGACCTAAACGTGCTTACTCAGGTCTCACACGGGTACTTCATGCCCGTCTTTGGTTTCATCTGCTCTCTCTCTTAATATCTAAAAGTATTCCACTCGCAATGTCAGATTTGGTAACCTATTAGAAGCGTAGAAAGCGAGTATTCCTTAGAGGAACATGTGAAATAGTATAATGTTACACAGAAATCTCCACGCTTCGAGCTAATTTAACGTCCATTTCTTTTGATGATAATGATAAGAGGAGGACCAGCTTAGACTTAGTGGATCTACTATTCCTTTCTTATTATTTCTTGGAAATCTGCTCACAAGAAGACTTCAAGAAAGCCTTGTGGCTAGTCATGCTCTATCTCTCTGTCTTTCCTCTCTATGAGTAAATGCACAGAACAATATATGATAACATCAAACCATTACGTGAAAGCACAGTGTACGTAAATAAACAACAACTACTTATTACCAAAAGAAAGCTCTAATGTGCAACAACGAATGAGGAACCCTCTTCAGAAGGGGCTGAGCTTCTGCTCGTGTGAGTACCAACAGAAAGCAAACCTACTAATTATACCCATTCCGAACCACTTTAACATGATATACGGTTCTATGCACTGAACTATTTTTGGATGAAGAAGGTTGCGCGCTGGAAAATAATTTATAAAATACTAGTAAACCTAAAAGAAAGCTATCTTCCCCAATCTCATTAAAAGACTAGAAGTTTAGTTCACAGAATGTAAAGCGAACAGAAAATCAAAGTGTAAGAAAAGAGGAATAGTTTCACACTTTGTGCATTTAGAGTTGAATAGTCTAAAATAGTGTGGCCGAGGTAGAGTTGCGGTTGAGCAAGTGGCTCGATAATAATAATCATAAATAAGAAAAGAAAGTGAGAGTAAAAGTCACTCTGGGAAAATATCGGAGAGTGTGGAGAGAGTAGAGCACGCAATACAAACCAACTTGATATTATGGCTTAGGATAAGAAAAGCTTTCTCCATGTGAAGGAATCTTGACAGAATTATTACTACAAGCGTTTCCTAAAGAATGAATGTAAAGCAAAGAGTTTCTAAGAACTGCAGACCACTCGTACTGAAGGAAAGAATGTAGACTGACCAGAAACAGGAAATGCTCATGGAAAGTGAAACCCGTTGTAAAATGCATGCGTATTTCTAAATACCATCACACGCAACCTACGCATAGTGGGCATAGAGCCATACGATACACTGTGAGACCCAAAGTAGTACATGTATGCAAAGTTCATGTTGGGGCTGTGAGTTGAGGATGTTGGGGTGAGTCGAATGGCTTGGGTGAAGTTGATGAGTGGGGTGGTATGTGG
>JAQGAB010002043.1:0-13425 GCA_034696565.1 Isotomurus graminis
AAAGTACAACACGGCACATGAGGTAAGAACAAACAGTACAACTCTAGGCGCTTATTCACGACTCTCTAATGTCAAACTGTTGTGTTAAATCTTAAATTAACCTGATTGGATTCAGAATTATACGTTGGGCTTAAGTAACCTGAAAGCTGCAGAAGTTGATGGTAAATTATTTTGCGAATTTGATCAAACTGACCATGCCATTGAAAATGCAATGGAAATCCAAATACGGAACTCAAAGTACCACATCCTGCTGGCCAGAGGGAAAGGCGGAAACGAAAGTTTGTGCCACGGAGATAATTTCTTGTTCGTCTCATTTCTTCATGCAGATATCTTACAGTTCTTTACTTATTTTTCTAGAGAAACTTCCCAAGCATGCTAGCACGGTGAATGACATTGGAGTATCTGGAGAGAAGTTAGACGTCACTTCGATTGGAATTGTAGGGGCCGGTTCTAACTTGCTTATCAAACTACACGGAGGTTTTATGATTGTCGCTTGGTTGGTCTGCGCCTCTACGGGAATGTTCACTGCTCGTTACTACAAATTGACAAATACGAAAATCATGTCTTTTAACAAAGTCTATTGGTTCCTCGTGAGTCTCCTATAACCTTCATACGCTTTAGAATGTCAAATGTCCTTATTGCCAAACGACCAAGTGTCTCGAATGTCGTGACTTGTAGGTCCACATCTGCTGTATGTTCTTCACAGTCTTTCTTACAGCGTGTGGAGCTGTGTTTATCTTTATTAAGAAGGGAGGATTTTACCCCGCGGATGGAAAGTATTGGCATCCCTGGCTCGGAATCATTCTATTCGGCCTTGCTGGATTCCAAGTTCTCATTGCAATATTAAGACCCCATCCTGGAACACAATATAGACCTCTCTTTAATTGGGTTCATTGGATAGTTGGAAACTCAGCTCACATCGTTGGAAGTAAAGTGTCTTATTATGACGATTTCTACCTACAGATTAATGCACACATTTTTGTATTCCAGTTGCGTGCATTCTCCTAGCGTATGGCGTGGACTCTGCGGGACTCGATATGAAGTATTTGGCTGTGGGGGTGGTAGCAGTTGTATTCCATGTCATGATGCACCTCACTCTTTCAGTAATTCTTATAGTAGCTATAATATATGGTTGCTTTGACTCGTATGATTTAATTCCTTGTGTTCTGTAGTTCCACACTTATCTGACAGATAAGGAGATGGGAGTGACTGGGGAAGTCACGAGACGAGCCGTATTTCCTGGTCCAATGAAGTCTAATGGCCTCACTACAGAAGCTCCTGTAACATTTACTAATAAGACTCTGATCAATCATAGTAATAATGTTTAATTGAACTACGTTTGTTTCGTGTTCTTCCAGGGAACTTCTTTCAGGATGCTTATGATGGCTTTGTATGCCATAGGACTCACCGGATGTGCAATAGCCCTCATTACCTTCATCTGGATACCTCAGGAACATAAGGAAACGGACTCTTAAGTATAAAACACACATCTCATAAATTACATTTAAATTCAACGCACCCAGATTTATTGTTGAATGTAAAACAAATGATAAGCCTTAACATAGTATTATGAAGGTTTCAAGAGAGTACTTATAGTGAACCATTGTTATATTAATCTAAATCAATTTCAACTTTATTTAACAGGGAGATGTTCCAAATAAATTACCAGATCATGCAAGAGAAACAGTAACAGTTATAATACTTTCAGTTTGGTAACGGGTTGATTGTTTGGTCATACGAGGAGTATAGAATCATGTCTGTCTGTGCAAACAGTGTAAAGTAATAGACTGGATTCACTGCTTCCTCAGATTGAACTTGAGTTCCAAGTCGTTAATGGGTTTGTTGACTCCAAGTTTGGTGTCAATCTTGACAGGAATTGGTGTCTTGGCTGTAGGCTCAATGTGGAAGAAGTGTACCAGGTAGGCGATTGCAACTTTCGCCTCAAATAATGCAAACCTCATCCCTTGAACAAACACAAATAAGTGTCACAATCATCAGTAAATATAAATAGCCATATTTACTATCATCATCATCACTGCCAAGCAGAACTAAAGAACTAGCAGTAGAGTTGGATAGAGTTCATTGGATATTCTTACCGATGCAATTCCTAGGTCCCATGCCGAAAGGCATGTATGCATAAGCATTTCTGGTCGCCTTGTTTTCCGGAGTAAATCTCTCAGGATCAAACTTCTCAGGGTTTGGCCAATACTTGTCGTCGTGTTGAATCCCTTGGACAGAAAAACCTACAACTTGTCCCGCAGGGATCTTCACATTGGAATCTGGGATCACATAGTCTTTCACACACCTCCTTTCCAGACGATTTGCAACGGGATACATTCTCAGAATTTCTGCATAAATTATTGCTAATAGTTAATACCAATTTAGCAATACTTATTATGATGCACCAATGATCTCACCTGAGACAAACTTGTCCATGTATTCCATCTTCCCTACACTGTCGTACTCGATTTCGCCTGTCTTCTCGTTTATATTCCTCTCAACTTCTTCAAACAACTTTTCCTGAATATCCTGATGAATTGCCATCAGATATGCTGCAAAGTTCACTAGTGAACCAACAGTATCGAATCCAACGACGAAGAACAGAACGCACTGAGAGATTGCTAAATCGTCAGTCATAACCGTTTTGGGATTATGGGCGGTGAGTTGTGCGTCCTTCTCGAAAGTGTCCAACTCTCCTTCTTCTACAGGACCCAATTCTCCCTTCCTCGCCTCAATCACCAGCTGCAAAAAGTCATCCCGCTTTTCCTTTGACTCTTCCCTTTCCTTCAAAGCCTTCCTCAGGATTCCAGCGAAGAATTTAAAGGACTCGTTGGTCAATTCCAGCTTCAGGAAATTAGCAAGTTTAGGTGCCAAGGCGTAAATTATGCCCTTAAACATCTTCGTGTACTCAATTTCAGACGACCGTTTGACCATTTTATAAAAGATTGAGTCGGGATCCTTCAACGCTCCCGTGTCCATTCCGAAGGCTGTGGCTCCAATTACATCAACTGTGTAACGACTTACAATGTCCTGAATGATGATATTGTATCCTCCATCACTTGAAGGAGTCTTTGTCTTGGTCACAAACTGTAAGAGATTCTTCCCACATGAATTAAAATGCTCAAACATCCGCTTAATCTTTCCCGTAGTAAAGGTTGGGCTCAGAATAGACCTCACATCTTTCCACTTCTGACCTTCCAACACACTTAACATGTTGTTTATTAAAGGATCATGCTCCAATGACATTTCCCGGCGATCCACAAAGTGATCGAAATCTTTAACACATATCTGCTTGATAAGATCCAGATCCATGATAAACAATTGAGGTTTTCTTATTTCCATTATGCCCCCAAACTTGACTCCCTTGGACTTGAATATTCTGTAGTACTCGTTATCCACGCCCATAAGGGTTTTCTTCTTGGTAATGAGTTCCCATACTGTTGCAGCTTCTGTGGGTGTGACCAAAGCTACTCCTCTCTTGGGCCAGTATGAGTTGTTACTTGACAGGTAGAACTTGAGAAGGTAGTAAAGTCCCACAACAAGGGACACGAATACAAGCAGTCCAAACCACATCTTGTACGTTTGACTGTCAGAAGATTTTAGTATTAGTAATTAGTAAGTAGAGTTTAATGTTCGTAAAATAGGACTTGTAGAAAATTAAGAGTATTATTGCGATCGATACAAAGACCAACCGGACTACGCGATATCTATTCCCTTTCAACTCGAAGTTTGCATAGAACTCTCACAGCTTTTTATTTATATTCATTTAAATATGAGATGACTCATTATACTCAAACAGATCATACGCTTATACCACACAATGTTATTTTGCGGATTGGCCTAACGAGATTTCCATATATGGACGTGTTTATAAGTTGTATCCAGCACCAATGTAAGATAGAGAAGATCAAGGGCGTTTTTTATCCATACCAAACATTTGTCTGACCAGCATTTCAACAAACGTAACTAAGCGCATAGATACATCACACGTATTCTTCTGGGATCATTCCCTTTTGCGTGTATGATTTATGAACTTCATTTGGTGCTTCGTTAAAAAGTAAAGGCAATGATTATATACTGTCTTCATGTCATAAAATTATGATTTAATATTGTTGTCCGTTTCATCAGCTAACTGAAAGAATATGACAATGGTATACATAATCTAACCCCAATGGCAAATGATGTATTTTGATCTGATGGCTAGTCCGATTCCAAACCACACTTCTGGTTTCATCAAAAAATTTCACAAGATATGTGTGAAAAAGCTGAAACATACGAAGATTCCCTAAACATTCGAATATGTAATGCATCGTGGTCTTTCTCCAAATAACAAAAGATCGTACAAATGCGCCATGCACCTGATCTAATTAATTCACAGAAGTCTTTGTGTCTCTTTAATGAATGAGCTTTTGTCTTAAACATCTACTCTCTCGTCCAACTTTACCCTTCTGATGAACTGTATTCTTCAACTGTCGCCGTGTTTAGAAACTGTGGAAGTGACTAATGAGACACTTTTTAAGAGTCTCCTTTCACTATCGTCCCTTCAAGTGGGAGGAACATTTTCGAAAATCCCATCGTCCTCTTTGCTCTTGTTCTTTGTTCCTCTTCACACGAGTTTCATATAAAAGCGAAGTGAATCCCGAGGAATATCATCACATTCATCTCATCAACTACTTCTTACTACAACTACTTCCATATCTTCAATTACTCCTACAAAATGAACTGCAAATTGGTAAGTTCCTTATTCCTGAAATATATTTCAGGGGAACAAGACACAAGAGGAAATTCCCGGATCCGCTAATCCTACCATTTTTTACCCTTTAGTTCGCTATTTTGGTCATCATGGCTGTTGTGGCCTCAATGGTCTTTGAGTTCGGAGATTGCTCAGTCACCAAAGGCGAACTTGGCAGAGTCAAGAGAGGTCATCACGGATATGGTCACGGAGGAGGTGGACACGGACCAGGGTCCGGTGGTGGTGCTGCTGGACCTGTCTACTTCTGCGGATGGGTTGGAAAGACCGAAGGTTACCGTGAGTTTTTCTTTAACTGCATTATTGCAATGCGTACCAAAGTAACCAGCACTTTTAATTCAACAATATTTTTGAATTCCAGGAGGATACGGAAAATAAAAAGCAACCTCTCAGCCTATAGCCGTAATGAACTCAGACCTCCGCTACAGACCATTTGTTTTCTCACTTGTTATTTTATACTCAACCAATTTGTTATTCGTATTTTGAACCAAATAAAGTATTTCGCTAGTTAAATATCTACAATATAAAATCTGCAGTTGTGCGCTTTGTCTTATTGTCATATTCATCTTAAATCTACCGTGAACATTGCTGCAAATATCTAGAGCTTTAAAACTTGAGCTGCATCACTAATGGTACTTGCAGTAACTGTAATAATATAAATGAATTTAAATCGCAAGTCGTATTTCTCATCAATAACAATCAATCCTGAGGAGTTGCAATTCAATAAACATCTCAAAATGTGTTATGTGAATAGGGTTCTTCCTAACCCTTATTTCCTCCCGTATATTTACCACTACTTCGACACAGAAAAGTACTCTCAAGTCTGCTAAAGTAGAATTCTTCCGGAAAATCATCCTATCTGCAAGCATTTTAATTTATCCGAGCAATACTACTTAAACAAACGATTATGAGGGTATCCCATCCCAAAAGGAATCTTTTATAGTAAATCTTCTACACTTAAATTCACATGGTGCAACTGCATTACTCTCATTCGAAAGAAATAAAACGCCACAGTCACATATTCATGTCTTATTAAGACCAAATGAAATCCACGTAAACAACAAGTGAACTTGTTTTTATTACTTCCATATCAAAATATACATTACAAGTTTTTGAACAAAACTTTCCCCATAAACAATTTTTTGGGGGAAGAATAAGTGTTTTAATATGTTGGATACATTTCAGTGTCATCGAGTTCAGTTCACGTTTTAGATTTAACATTCATTAATCAATAGATATTTCCTTGTCTCCAACTATCCTATCTTAACAGAGTCACTAACCCTTATTTCATTAAACGAATGGATCCACACAAGCATAGTTGGTTTATTTTACGTCCCAATAATCCGGGATGGAGTGACACACACTCATTCAGTTGGGGAAAGAAGGGGAAAGTTTCCGACGGATCGATGGGTATGCTCTCTGCCATGACTTTCCTGACTTGCAACTCTCCCTTAAACCCCACAGCCCGGACAACCTTCGGCGAAATTCGGTGAAAGATGAGAGTTTCCCCTTTTCTCCCATACAAATGTTCGAGCAGTGTTTTATCGAATTCGGTCCGTGCTTCACATCCCGTCGTTTCTCTTCACATTCTCCATCTCTACTTAAACTGTCAAAAATCGTACCGCAACACTTCCACACATTCATAAATTACTTAAACCCCAGAAATCCTTGAAGTTTAAGGCCTACCCACTTCAGGAAAAATGAGCGAACCCTGGGCACCAAGTCGGCTTCGACCTAACATCTTTCCAAGTGTAATAAGACACATTCATACCACAGGAAATTGGTTACGGTGAAAGAAGGTATTTGACTCTCGTACTGTATTGGTGTAATTCAGAGAACCATACAGATTACACACTGCGCTACCAGCCTTAATAAAACCCAGAGTTACTTGTAATCTTCTTCTTGTATGTGTGTGTGATAAAAGTTAAATTGTGAATGGCAATGGAAATGTTTCTAAAAAATGGAATGCTCTTCTGGGCCATTTTAATTGCCTCTTCGGTCACCCTCATCAATGGAAACGACACTACTGCTGGTGAATTCGAGGCAGCTTTCCAAGGTAAACAACTTTCTTACTTTCCACTTATCCTTCTTCCCCGAATCTTTTGCATAATACAAACCTTTGGGTATTATTCATGTGACATTTTTGTAATGAAGATACCGTGAAACGGTAATTCATTTGCAGCACTCATGAGTTCTAGAAAAGTCCCGTTTTAAATGACAGCCTGTTCCGACTTAAAACACACTTCTTCACTTTCCTAGAATTGAATTGCAAATGCAAATATTTGACTTTTACTTTTCACTCGACATAATAAATAGAAACTGTCAAGTTTGCATTAAACTTTGGATTGACTTACACAACTTTTTCTTTTACTTTTAACTTGAAAGTGTCCTTAAGGAAAAAGTCTTATTTTCTTTTGCTCTGGGAATTCTTTTTTTGATTGCGTTTGAGACATCCTGAAATCATTACTCGGTACATTGGATTCATAACGTATATCAGATTGTGCTGGTTAATGATTTCCCCTGAAATTCGCTTGAAAGAACATTATTATTACTGACACACACAGGATTTCTTGTTAAAAACTCTACGTAAGAGAAATAAATGAGAAAAGCGCCCCATCATTAATTGCTTGACGCAGGTAGTCAGTAGTAGACACACTTAACCTGTAATGATATGGGATAAAGGGTCACGTTTATTTAAGTGTGCACTGACGTAAATGTGTCATAGACCCTTCCACCTCACAAAAGTAATGATTATATATACAGAACTACGGGGAAAAGACCACCTGAGAAGATTTTTCGTACTTTCTCCACACGAAAAGGGAAATGAGATTGCACAGATTCTTCCATCATCCATCCATGTCCTCCGTATTATTTAAAGTGCTTTCTTTTCTCATAAATACCTTTTTCACTTCACTACACTGTCTCCCATTTTTCCTGTTCTTTCCGGAATTTTTATCTTAACTTCGCATGCCCACACCCTTTCCTTTAAACGGCTGAAAGGATGAGGATAAAGTTAAGTAAATGCTCGTGTAGCAGAAACACCTTGGATGTATGTAAAGGTGTTACTCGTATGAAAATGGCGAAGGTGAGATGAGACAGGAGGTGCGAAATACTTCCATTAAACGTCTCTCCGGGACGAAGAAAGATTTCTTTAAAAGGAGTTCACGTCAGAAAGGGAATTGAACAGAAAGAAATAGGAATTCACATTTTTAATAAAATTTTATTCTAAACCCTTAACACAGTACTAACAATAAGAGAGACCGAGAGAGAAGGATATTCGAATAAATTATCTACTCACTGGTGGCACAAGCTGATCTACTTTTTTGATGAGAGAAAAAAAGCCATACAAGGTTTTCGCACTACAAAAGAATGAAAATGAAACTTGATTTAATTTACATTTTTGTGTAAAAAAGTGAAGGAACAAGTGAGCTTAGATGGGTTGGGTTTTTGGGGTGTATGGAAATGGATACAAAAAGATGGGAGAACAAGTAGAAGTTCAAAGGGACACATAAAGCAGAGAAAAGGGTAGCAAATTAAAAAGGGGAGATGACGATGAAGAAGTACCCTCCGATGCTGAAGTAAAAAACAGGCACAAAATGTGTCATGCAAGACTCGAAGGTTGTGAACATCAAGTCCTTCAAGTGAATGCAAAACACACATAATAAACTGACGACCTTGTGCTTATATCTCATTAAGAAGTTTCAAAGGGTTAACAAAACACGTTTTTGTGAATTTGACGTCCAGTTATTGGTATACGGGAGGGATTAATAATGCAGCAATGGACAGGTTCTTTTCGGGTATGATACTGACACAATCCCAGTGAAATTCATGATGAGCACTATGAGCAGTTTAGGTCGAAGAGTAATTAACTATAACCTTTAATTACACTGTTGTATGTTAAGAAAGACAACTTTTCTCACTTTCTCTGATCTTTGTTTAAGTCTGAGTGAGCGAAAGCCTGTCACCATGAAGAAAAGCCTCACATTAAGAATATCACTTAACACTTCGCGTCTCCTTAGCTCACACCACATACTCGTATATACTTTAACCAGAAAGTCTACATTCTACACAAGAGAGACATTTCGTAAGCCTTTCTGCACATATACTCCCTACTCTTCTCTTTTCGTGTCTTCCTTAAGGAGTAAAAATAATAAATTAGCAACAAGTGCACAAACCCATTATCATATATTCTCTTAAGACCATCCAGCCATCTCGCAGAGACTTTCTGTGAAAAATCAATTTCTCCTTCCCATCCTTTTACCCTTTCTAACTTTCTACTATCTCCCGACACTCCGACACTTATTTTTGCATGATATCAATGAGTACTCCGTTCATACAATGTGACAAGCTCACAGGTCTTTAATTAATTGATAAAGACTTCACAACCACAACAGTACAACACTAAAGAGTATTTGTTTGTTGTGGTGTAAGAACTTCCACAAGCTCTGAAAGTTTTTTAATAATAAAGATTCACAAAGAAAAATAGGATCTCCGAGAACAACGCATTCTTTTGTAATATTTCCTTCATCATATCGGTCCGTTAGACTTTCTTGTGTACAATACACACACAACTGATTCATCTGGAGGAAGATTAAATTTCATAGGTGAAATCGGATCTCTATATCCTCTCCCTTTCTCTTAATAATAATTACAACACTGTGGGCTTCTTCTTATAAAACGGAGCTTAAGTTTCTTAACACAAGCCTAAAGATGCCTGTTGGTCTAATGGCTTGTAAGCTTAATAAATACTCCTTTCACTATGATATTGGCTTTATCCATCTTTCTCTCTTCTTTCTTTCTGTAGTCTTTCACAAATCTTTGGGAACGCCTGAAACCCCGTTGGATTATCTTTTCCGAAGTTATGATGGTTTAGCCCGATTTGCATGCAAAACGGTTGAATCTCATCCATTCAATTGCCCCCACCACTGCCAAAGTTTTCAATCTCTTTAGGTCTAAGTGATTCTGATGTGATTGCCAGTTTAGTAATAGTGAATGTACCACCGTGTGTATGTACTAGTAGAAGGGAGTAGAGAACAGGCTTCACTGTGATAGTGTGCCCACCCACTCGTGTGTTATTTGGTCTCCTGGGACGTCTCTCTACCCTCACACCGAGAAAACAGACAAATATCGAAAGATGTAAACTTTATTGTGAGCACTGTGTGCTTACAACAACCTATGCTTTCACGGCTATCATCACCTCCCACCCACTCCATCAACACGTCTTCCTTTGCTACACATCATCCTTACAACTTAGTATAGTAGCATGCATACAAACTACCAGCATTTCCAATATATTCCATGAAATGAAGTGAAAGCATACACAATCAATATACACAGAGTCTCCCTTCAAAACCAAAACCAATAGGAAGGATAAAAAAAGTTGGAAATTGAAAGTCGGATGTTCGAATTGGCTTTCTCCCTTTAGACATTTCCTTTATTCTTTCGAAGAGAGAGAGACGAAGGGATCCGTGGTCGTTGTTTTGTTGTATGAAAAGAGTGAAAGAAGTCAAGGAGAGACTTGCACGGACAAGTGGAAAGAAGTATATATATCTTGATGGTGAAAGTCGTTTTATACTTGTGTGTGACTCATTGGAGAGAGTATGGAGACTGATTTCTTGAGTATTTCATACACCTTATATAACACCTATTAGGGACAGAGTCGACAAAGTTGGGAGGGAGAAGGTAGAGCAGGATAGAGAGTGTATAGAGGAAAGAAGCAAGGCGAATATTATTCTGAGAAAAGTAGTTAAACTTTGTCCAACACTGGCCAGTTGGGGTCGATCTAATAACCCGAAGAAGGGAACCAACAAGCGACACACACCATTTTAACTCTACTGCAGGAACAACAGACGTAACAAATGATATGGGAGCTGGGATATTACACTCTTCTTGGATGCAGTAAGTTTTAGGTAGGGTCTCTTAAATATCGATTAATCAATCAAGCATTCAAAATAATCATGAAATCCCCTTCCTTCCATACACACACGTACAACAAGGTTTCCATTCTACCCTTTCTCTCTCTTTCCTTCGTGTGTCATACACTTATGCACACTTATATACTCGAACAAGAGAGGCTTCATTCTACACAGTCCACGTAAAACTAAAACTCCCGTGTATCTTGAGAGTTGCATGCATCCTTTTAAAAGCTATACCGAGGAACAGCCGAACCGTACTTTCGTTCGATGCACCCGTTTCCAATATATGTGGCTTGTGTTCCATGCGAAAGTAATAAATACTTTAGTACACGGAACCACCTACACTTTTCTCCCTGCACACAGAAAAAGTTTCTCCCTAAGTAATACAAACCTTTCATGTTAAAAAGCATCCAAAATTGAAATGTTTTTCCTTCTAGTAAAGCATCGGTAATGGAATTTTTAAATGACTTTTACTCTCCTTTCTCTAGTAATGGAAATTTTCTGTGTGAACAAAAGGTTGTGTATAGTTGGTACGTATTACGTACAGCGACGTGGTCTTCTTTTAGCTCGTAATAAGCAAGTAGGTTTTTTGGAGAAAAAACGGTTTCACGAGGACAAAGATGATGAAGGATATATGTGAAATGATTATGAGAGATTTCTCGTCGTATTGAAGAGAAAGCCTGCAAGTGACAATGACAATGCAGAGTATCGTTTGCAGAGTCTTATGTGTCTGTGTATACGAGAAACGGAAGGAAAGAAGTCCGGGTGCGTTTTATACTTTCTCCTTTAGTAATTTGGTCCCATATGGACTCATTGTTTAAAAAATGATAGTCTGTGTCTTTGTTGTTAGCAAAGTGGGCTAATGACACACCAGTTGGTCTAACTTTCATTCTTCTAGAAGAGAAAAGAAATAGTGGAAAGTTGAAAGATACCCTGAAGGCTTTCCTTGCTTTCCCGACAACCACCACCAACGCAACTCCTTCCTGCCCTGCCCTGATAAGTTTGCAAAGATGAAACAAAAGGAACAAAGAGACAAATGCTTTTTGCACTTTTGCCTTGATACGCCGAGAGTACAGACTACAAAGTATATACACCAGATGGTTGCTGTGCATTCACTCGCGGGTGTGTGACCCATCATAATTTCCCCGTTATTATACAAAAAGCTCAGATTATATCTGTGAACTTTTTACCTTTAAAAATTCCTATTTCCACATAGGCTCCTCATCCATTAAACATGTGTGTGTGTAGTTATTTATCCATTAAATAATGCCGGATATGGTCTTATAATTTTAATTAGAGAGCACCAGCTTTCTCCCGTTATCAAGGCTTATACAAAGCCCACGCGCACTTACACTATGTTAGACAACCTGAAAGAGGATCTCGTTTCCGCGTCATGTGCAACTTTTTCGCCCAACAAGTACACGAAGAGTTTGGATGGAGAAATTGGAGGGCAAACTTTTCCACTGCTCTTCCGGCTCTCTGTATAAGAGTATAAAAGTAAAAGTCTTCTTTTGGGTGACTTAGTGTCTTCCCTGTTTCAATCCGGTCACTTGCTATCATCTCCCGTTGCGTGTGGGGTAGACCATCTCATTCCGAGATAATGGTCACGTTCACCTTCACTCATGTGTGATCATCTCCTCTCCTCTGTCCATGTCCAATGTCCATGTGTCCACCCGGACACACAAAGTATCTCACACACCACCACCACCACCGAAGATAAGACGAGTAATGACTTTCCACCGAATTTCATATCCCATAGGATTATTACACGGGAAAGGTATAGAGACAGAGAGAATTCAACTTGCATGAATGACTTCTCCAGACTTGTGAACATTTCCTACGATACCATCCAGCAGATGTGTCCTTCCTACAGAAAGTCATTCCACGATAAGCCACCTTCAACTACTCTGGTAACTCCACAGCGGATTCCAGAGTTCGCGTTCGCATCCTCAATCAGAGTGTACGGCATGATCATCAAAGTAATTTGGCTCATTTAGTCTCTCCTTACACTTTCGTAGGAAACAAGGATTTGTACTTTGTCAATGAAATCCACAGCTCTCATTCCCATCATCATCGCAGTTTCAAAAACTTCTGTCCAAATCACTCTCCACTCTATCCTTTACTTTTAATGACACTTGTAACTAAAAAGTAAAAGTGAGTAAGTTGTTCAGCTCAGATTGGAAGAGATGGAGAAATGCTTTTATCTCGAGAAGGAATTGGAGAGAGAGAGAGAGTTCTGCTTAAAGTCTTTCAATTGAATGAATCTACTTTTTCTTCCTACACAGCATTTACCATTTATAACATTATACATTCAACTCAGTCAGTCAGTCTCCTTCCACTCGACCCTTTCTTTCTTTTAAATTAAACCTTCCTTTCTTATACCACGTTACATATTTCTACCAAACTCACTTCTGACTACTGTATATACTCCACTCTCCACAAAATTTATCTTTTGTTAAGTTCCACTCATTGTTTGCACATAAATACTTTCCTTTATTGGATACAAATTGTATTGAGTCCTTGAGACGTCATCCACTACTTCAAGGAAAAGTTCTCTAAGTAAGTGGAGTTTTAACTTTGGAGAAAAAGTGTACCCAAAGTTTAACATATACAGGTCTCTTTCCCTACAAATTCCAAATAATGAGCTTATCCATTAGCATCTTCTGAGAAATTAAAAAGTTCTCCTGACTACTTTTACCATCCACCATCCTTCCTCTTGACGTAAGCAGCTTGACCTTTCACTTATCTTTAGTACATATG
>JAQGAB010002044.1:0-13416 GCA_034696565.1 Isotomurus graminis
TTCAAAGCTACGATTTTCTCTTCAAGAACTTTTCCTTCATTCACTTTATCAAATTCATGTTTGCTTAACCGCTTGATCTGCTCTGCAATGGTTGAAATTTGACTTTCTACCAAGTTGTGCTTCTGGAGAAGATCCTCTACGTCATTCAAGTGCTGCCCATGATTCGTATCTAAGTCAGAAATTATTTGTCTAATGACAAGTTCAATTGTATCAGCCTCACGAATGAGACTGTACAAACTATTGTAATTCGTTAAATTCTTCTTGTGCGTTTCTAGCAGACGAATTAGCTCTGCCCAAGTCTTCATGATCTCAGCAGCCCTTTTTGTCACTACTTCTTTCTTGTTGTAATTCTGATCAGCTAAATATTCTGCCATAGATTTAAGCTGCAAACATCGCTCTTCTCTAGCTAAAATATCAGCACTGATTGCTTCATGTTTTTTCATAGTTGCTTCCACTTGCCCCAAATTCACTCCGTATCGAGGATCACTTAAGACTTGAATCATATCCTTAAGATACCCCTCTCGCAAGTCACTTTTCTTGTTAAACTTAAATGCTAGCTGCTCCAGTTGAGTTTGTCGAAGAAGTTCTGCTTTGAGGGCAGTTTCCCGACGATATTCGGCCTTTTCTAGTGCTTCCCATGCACGTTCTATATCTGAAAGAAGCTTGCCATCAGGGGGTTGAAAGCTGTTTTGATTAAGTTCCTTGAGCTTGATATTAATGTTGAAGAAGTTGGACTCGATTTCGGATTTCTCACTATATTTCGGTGGTTTTTCTACAGTCCGATAGTCTTTGAATAACTGTAACTCCTTTTGAATAGCCTCTAAATTGTTTGGGAATTCACGACTGTTTAGCTTCGTAATGGTCTCTTTGATCCAGGTCAACAGGGTAGTCGTCAGTCTATCATATTTAAACTTGAGACCGTCAGCCTCCATAATCTGCCCCACAATATTTGCAATCCGTCTTCCACCCTTCATTTCATTCTTCATTCTTGCAAAAGTGTGATAATACGAAGCGACGTATGTAAGTACAGACTTTTCATCCGGACGAGACACATCAATATCTTCTGCATCCAATAGACGAGGAATTCCCAAACGGTTTTCAGCAGTGTCAAACGCATTATTCAAGTTGTCAATGTGGCGAGTTGGGACCAACGAGTTATAGTCAATAACATCTGGCCTATGTGCATGAATGAGGGCGTTGAAACCAAGTCCATTTCTCCAAGAAGCTAAACAAAGTAAACCAAATGAGTTTCCCTTATCTCATGAATTGTCATCAAATCTAAAATCTCTAAAAATGTACATGTAAAGTCCGTGATATTAACTCCAGCATATCCATTAGTTTTCCTCTGACACCAGAGAAGGAGTGCGTCCTTGGCAGACTTTTTCTCCGTGCTCTCTGAATTATCCTCGTCCTATATGAATGACAGAAACACATTTTACATTAATTATCTTCTTTATCACTGCCACCTGATGAGATAAGACGTGTGTATTTGATAGTTTTGTTCGTATCACACAACCACTCACCACATCAATTTCAATTTCCTGAATTTGAAATCGAAGGATAATGGTCCATATAAGACCCAAAATGAGTCTGGGATTTCCATCCACAATGTCTTCTGCTCCAATAGACTCAAGCCTCACCTAATAAATTCCCCACACAACAAATTACCATTATTAATTACCATTCAGACTACACTTTGTTTAATTATTGCTGCTTCTACTAACCTTGGTGTGGAGGAAAGCAAGTGACTTGTTGACATTTTCTATTTTGTGAACTCGCATCTTTCCATTATTGGGTTTGCCTAGTTTCTCCCCCGAAATGATTTCAAGTAGTTTGAGAAGTTTCTTTCCATCGGCGAGGTCGGTGAAGAGATCCTCCACTTCCATTCTCGCCTGCAAATCCACACACACGCATCATTAACTCGGAATAAATTAGCGTTAGTATGCCTAACGACTCGTGAATGAGCGATGATGGTGGAACGTTCTCCCGACGCAATAAGTACCTTGAGGAGGAAGGAGTTCATCCATTTGGTGAATGTTTTCTTCTGGATGGACAACCGCTCCTCTTGCAGGGCCTTAATCCGCCCTTTCTCGAAGTTGGCGAGCTCCTCGTGTGCCCCCGGCTTCGACATGTTTTGGCACTTAAAAGAAGACCTACCTACGACTTAGATGCACTAAGGCAGTGCGGTCTCTACATGGAGGACACACCACTAATTAAATAAGTTCGTTCGTAAATAAACAATAAAACGAAGAGGGGGAGAGTTCCGTCCTGGGCCAAACTTCGCACTCAACTGACGACTGCACCCAGCTTGACAGCCAAGCAGCGGTGGTGGTGGTGCTGACACTCAACAACCTCACACCGTCCACAGTCTACGGAGAGACCCACACCGGTGCTGGTGGTGGTCTTTTTATAAGTCGAAGGAGTGGATGGGTGCCTCCCGGCTGCGTGAGTATTCCTGGGGGTGATGTAAGTGCCTGGAATTCGAATGATGGGCTAATCTATTTAATAAACAGGCGTCGGCTTATCTCAGGTATTTATTCACACACAGGATGAAAGTCAACTGTTATGTATGCAATGCACAATGAATGGCAAAAATGAAAGGAGAGGATAAGTAAGACAAGTGTTTTTAAGACATGTGAGTGTCGTGAAGTGTCCTTAATTGGCGATCGTTGTTGCATGCTGGACGATTAGAGATTGTGGATTCCCAAACGGAAAACATCGTGCTGGCAGAAGAAAGACCCGTCGGCTGGTTTAAGAACAAAAGTTTGCGAAAATGTGTGAGGTGGGTCGTCGTCCGTCTATAATATTATGGGAATATAAATTATTAAGGCTAGCATATGAAATATTGAAGGATTTGAATGATCATAAATAAGCACCTTGAGCTGTCCGATGATATTGATGAGAATACCTCCGTCAAACATGGGTTGACAGTCTACGGACGTTATCACGTGCTGTATCTTTTGGAACGATAGGCTCTGCACAAACAATACAGCTTACGATATATTGTAATCTTATCACAAAGGTAATAAAAACAACCAGCCAGTTGCATTCATAAAAGTTGAGGTCATCTTCCTCGTTTACACGGGACGTACCTGAAACTTCTCGAGAATTTTGCTTGCTCCCTGACACTGCTGACCCTCAAATGACATCAGCGACTCTGTCGGCTAAAAATAAAATCATCGTTTCAAGTGTTGTCATAATGTTCACAGTAATTGTTATATCCGTATCTGATTAATTAACCGGCATTCCTATGCTTAAGCTTGACTATTAAACGCATGTGTTTTGAATACCAATCACACAATGAGTACAAAACAAAAACTTATAGTACACCGGCGTTGCAACATATTCGGATAAGGAGTTTAAGGGAAGAATGAGCTACAAAATAATAAATTAAGTGCTCAAAAGGAACTTACGTGATACAGGCCGAGGAGATTTCCACGACTGGCAGGGTTGTCAAAAAGGGCATAATATTGCTGAGCGAATGCTCTGCCGATAGAGTCATACTGCGGATTGAAGAGCGCCATGGTACTACTTCGGCACAAATGCGGGGACGACAGAGGGTGACGTGGGCTACGCCCCAACTGGGGGAGTGTCAAAGGTCAGGCAGGCAACAAAGTAAACAACAACACAGGTCACTCCACTCTATGATTATCCGTTGGTCGTGGTCGTACTGAAGTAACGGGAAGCTCAAACATCCCGCCAGCTTCCCACTCAATTACGCTCTATTAGTCACTTCACTCACTGCCTCATTCTCATTCATGAATGCACTTCACTACCCACGTCTCTCGTGATCATGAATGTGATTCATCGTCTGTTGTTTGTAAACCAAGAATATCAAGGTTTTCGAAAATGAATTCAAATGTCAAGTTTTCATCGAGCTCTACCAATTAAATGATTTAGGAAGCGACACACATGTAGACCACAGATACGTAGATATCTGACGCGCTTTATGAGCTTGAGGAGAATTTCCTCTGGGACACGTCGATCCCAAGGGCATTTTACAACGAGTCTACGGATCATAGTTCAATAGTTGACGTTACATCAACATCATTCATTTATTTTTCGAATTAAAACTGTTCAAAACAGACGTATCGACTGGATAAAAATAATTAGCGAAAACATGATATAATGCATGCATGAATATAAAATATGCTTAAGAGGCTCGAGGGACCCTCGTTTACTGCGCTAAAACCTCATCTTATCATCTTTATCTCCCAAAACCTCAAAAAATCCTGGTGATGGGTTTTCTTCCATTTCCAAAACTTCCAAAGGTTGGGGTGTGGGGGTTCGAGGTTGGGAGCTGTTGGTAGTACTTCCTGCAGAAACCCCGGAAGACGTTTCCCCATCACTTGCAGGGGGACTTTCACGTTCGTGGCCGTTGAGGCCACCTGGCTCTTCGATCACTGGAGACAGTCTTTCAGGGTTACCGGCTTGCATGTCAACGGCATCGACCTCGATTGCAACTTCCGCTTCCTCTTGCCGCTGACGTTTCTCAGTCTCTTGTACCTTAGCTTCCAGAGCGCATACAGCATTTTTCATGTCTGTCAAAGCTCTGATCAAGTACTTGCTGTGTTCTGGATCTTGGTATGGTTTTCTCATAGCAATTATTTCATACGACTCTGCACGAAGTCGTAGTGCTTTGAAGCTGTTGGGGTTCATGCCCAAAGCTAACGCACACTGTTCTCGGAGCGAAAACCCAACCGGATTTGTTTCCTGCAACCATTGAAAAATTATGCACAGCCGTTCTTGTAATATGACTAAATTAGACACACATACAATGTTGGAATATGCAGTAGCTCTTTGCACATAAATGTCTTCGGTCACACTTGTCATCGATCGACTCATTCGTCCTTTCGCCTTGATCTGAGTTATGATATTGTCATTGTTTTCAATGAGTGCAGCAGCGGCGTGTATCCCTTTTTCTTCGCTTAGTGCGATCTCTTCTTCGAAGTAAATGTCATGAAGGACCGCTTCATCTTCGTTGGAATCATCTCGGTCCACCCTTCTCAGCCTGGGACGTTTTCGTCCCTAAAACATATCTCAAGTCTTAAGCATTCAAATTCGCCTTAATATGTTTATGTGAAGTGTATTCAGTTTAGTACCGAAGGTGATTCAGCATTTGCGGCCACTACTACTTGTGATCCCCGGGAAGGTCCGGCAGGTCCTTGTGGGCTTTCATCGCCACGTTGCAAAGTGGATGTTGAATGTGCGGCATGCATAGGAGAATTCGACAAACGTGCCAATCGTGCGCTGATTTCTCCTACTTCACCATCTGAGCCTACAGGCTTTGGTGAGGGAGGCTCATCTTCCCTCCGCATCTTAGCGGGTGGAGAAGGTGTTGACCCCGGCGACCCTGACATTTCTTGAAAAACCTTTTGTGTTCCACCGACAGTAACAAAAATAAAACAGTAAACAGTCCAACTTTATAGCCCACGAAAAAACGCTTTGCGTTGCTTTATTTCAACGAAACTGAATAAAGTAGAAGAGTGTAACTGAGGTTGACCCGAAGCAACAGCAGAGAGGAGCATTTGCTTATCATCATATGCTTATCAAAGGAAGAGACTCAACAGATAGAAGAGTCTCCTCAGATGTATCATCACAAAGCAAGACTTCATGTAAATTATAATTTTCATAATAATTAAAATATGTGTAGGGGAGAGGAATGGTCTCATTTGGTGATGGTGATTATGATCCTCTCTGTACTACTCTTCTTCTCCCAAGTTGTGCTTCACCTTGGAGAAGTCAAAGTCCTCACCGGTTCCGCGTTTGAAGATATCCAACACATCTTTGCAGGTCGTTTCAAAGTGCGTTGTGGCGTCGTACGATGTAGAAATGAATATCTGAGACGCCGCTCCACTTTCCACGGGCTCATAATAGTCCGAAACAGTCACAAACCTAAATGTCAATTAAATATTAATTAGCCGAAGGCATAATACGAAAAACTTCTATGACAGAGTTGCCAGGTTTGAGAATAAATTACTTTTGACGTATGGGACCCAGGAGAGCAAGTCCAGGTCGGATTTCGTCCTCAGGATTAGCCGTTTCTACTGTGGTGCTCACCATTGCTACGAACCACCCCTTAGACGCTACTTGGTGTGTGTGACTCACCACCGACACATAAATATCTGTTCACAAAGAGTCATGCTGGTTAATTCAATTCAATGTGATTATCCACATAAGAAGCACGAATTAAAAAAATAACTCACCAGACTTGCGCGCGACTTGTTTCTGGGGGATGATAATTTGAGTGGAAAGAGCATCTTTGGTGTTGGGAATCGGGTGATCGAGGAGGCAGATGCAACGAATGACTTGCCCAACCTTCTTCACGCGGTCAGGAACGTAGGTAGGGTCGCAGTAGACTTGCTTGCATTTTGCGATCTCTTCACCAGACCTCACGCCCACGGCACGTCCACTTGCATCCAATACGATTTCATCCACAGCCTTGTCCAGCATGTACGTTCCTCCATAAATCGCAGACAACCTGTTACACACAATATAAACGAGCATCAGTTTCCATTTCTATCAACCATTTCCATTAATTTAAAAAATACCTAGCGAATCCCTGAGGTAGCTCCCCTAGACCATACATAGGATAGAGATATGGACTCTTCCCATATCGCGCTAGAGACTCGGAATAAAGCCTAATTCTGGTTATCGCTTCAAGCGCGGGTTTGCTGAGGTACTCATCATCACGATACAAAGCAATCGCATGTCCCGTAAAGTCCTGCGTGTTTGAGTCCAACCCAAACTTCTCATAAAGCTGTGCCATTGTCTGGATTCGAGCGTCAAAGTCCTTCCACGTCTTAGGATCTTCAATATTGTACTCCTGCGCGTAGACCAGGAAGTTCTTGAATCGTCGTTTTTCAAACAGCCCCATAAGATCTACAAAATCCACAACATTATTAACTCCTCCACCACCCAAATTATTAACACATTCCCAATACTCACCTGAACCCAGGGCCTCCCTCTCATCCGCAGGGACTTTGGAAATCTTCCCTCCCTTGTACACATAAGATCCTTCCACAGACTTAAACTCGAGGTACCTCGTCACCCCCGTATGGATAAGGAGCTTCACAAGTTGTCCATTAGCCATTAGGAACTTGGGGATAAGGTCGACGTTCCAGTCACGTCCCCTCCCATACGTCCCTGCATCTTCAGCCCCCAATCCGAACTTTGTCAGCAGATCCTCCAACGGCGTGATTGACGCGGATTCTCCTCCGTAGTACTTGTTGCGGTCAATGTGGAGGACCTTCTTCCCACTCACCGACAGCATTCCACTGAGGATACATTCCTGTCCAACAAAACACCCACCACGTCATTCTCCCCCCACTTAAGATTCTCCAACAAGATCTCTCATACCTTAAGTCCTGTTCCGAGGACAATAGCGTCATACTCCTCATCCATGGTGGTGCGGTGTTTATGGGGGTGGTTTCGGAACAACTGTCAGTGGAAATCGCTGCTGGTGGAAATGAGTGAGAGTCTGTGAGGGAGGATGACAGGAAATTATTGACACGGCAGCGGTGGTGGAGAGTACCAAGTGAGCTCCGTCCTCCTCAAGGGGTCGCCACCTGTCCAATCTCGAAGACTCCCAAGTGCAGCCACCACCACCGACCGTCGTCCGTCGCTCTCTCTCAATTTTGGTGCAGCAGACAATAATCGATGTGGGAAGGAGAAGAAGAGCTCAGTCTCGACGTCCACCACCACCACCGTGCAATGCAACACAGTAGACGAATATGAATGCAACCAATCCTTTTCTCACACACCATCATCAAGGAGATGCAATTTTATGCAACACACACGTACACAATGAAGTCTTTTTGTAACCCTTTTTATTATTACTCAGCCTTAAAAAATGCCTTGATTTAGGTACAGACGTTTGGCATATTAAAACTATACTACACTGCAACCAGGTATTGAGACTGAGTAAGTAGGTAGTTGCAGACGGAGGAGGAGAATATGGGAATTGCGAGCAGATGAATTCAGCCGAATCCGTGTCGCTTGCACGACGTCAGGTGCCGGGTATCGAAATTAACCAGAGCACCTGATGAAGTACAATGAACACGATCGGTATGATGAGGTTTTGGAGTGGTGGGTTCCTTTTGCGGACAGACGTCGGATGAGGTCTGCTGCTCGGTGTGTGGGGCTCTCCACCACGCGCGCTACTTCAGGTACCTGACTTGTAAACCAAGAAAAGTTCCCTGAGTAGCTCGTGTGGTAAAGTGCCTGGATAATTGTGCAGCAAAGATGCAATTTTGGTGGAGGTAGTTAGGAACGTACACGGCTGGTGGTGATGGTATATATGTAGTGGTGGTGATGACTAAGCTGGTTGTCTGAGTCACTCCTCTCTCTCTCCCCTTCTTCCTTTTCTCCCCTACACCAATGGTGGATCACACCGTCGTTCCCATGGCAACCGTTCTCCTCCTCTCTTTTCCTGTTCCCATGGAAACACCCACCCTGTAAACAACCCCAACCTTAATTAAATAGTCCTCCTCTTGCAGCAACTGCACCAACGAAATTACTTTCCCTTCCACCACCACCACCACTACCAGACACACTACTTTGTCCCTTGAGATCCACGAGATTCTGGGGCCGTGGGGATGAGGTGGAAGGAAGGGTTGTGGAGGAGGTCGCTGGAGAGTAGAGAGACGCTGGAAGTGTTTGTAGGCTGGAAGTGTGTGGTGCTGGTGCTGCATCCAAGATGGAGGGATGGATGAGAAGTGTGTGTGGTGGGTTTGGGTTGTGGAAGGAGACTGAAGCAGCCAGACTGGGGAGAGAGAGAGACCTGTCTGGGTTCTGTCTGACTCTGCTCCTCCCCTCCCCCCTCTCTCTCCACTGCATCGTCTCTATACGGGAATTCCTTTCATACTCTCTGCTGTACGGGGTGAAGGAACTCCACCGTGTCTAGACATCGTCATTAAGCTCATATATACATCTCTCTCCCCTCTTTTACCTTTGTTCAAGTCTCCCTTACTCTATATGGTAGTGGGACTTTTTCATGAGCTATTGCATGAGTCGCCTTATTGCGAACCTCTCCTCCACAACCGATCTGCGAGAGTACTGCAGTTTCCTCCGGTGCAGTAGTGGTAATAGGGAGATTCAGTGGGACTCACTGTGTATGTATGTATGGGGGATATGAGAAACGGGGAGTATGTGTGTGGCAGATTTCTCAGAAATGTATGCAATGCAAATTGATAGGTAGACGGGAAACTTTTTTTGAGGTAGTCAAATTCTTTATCGCTGAGAGATAAACGGGCGTCGTCGCCGTTTCCCTGCCTCAAGGTTGATGATGGTGAACAGAGCGCCTAGTAGGAGATGTGCAGTATTAGATTAGCGATGATGGATGGATATGGTGGTGGGTCATTTTATTCTTGAGAAAGGAAGTGGACGTGAATCATCATCCGGGCGTCTTCTTATTAGCCCTGCACACATGGGAACTCTTTTGTACCATAATGAACTGAAACTAATACCAGCAGATGCCTTCTAAAGATAAGCGTAATGAATGGGTGAGAATGAATGGATGAGGTGTGTGTGCATGGGGCAAGGAGAGATTAGGTGGGCATGGTGGACATTGAAGATTGGGGTAATGAGAGAAGTCGACGTGTACTTGCGCGAGATTCAAATTCTGGGAAAGTAAATATTGAAGTGGATGTGGTAAATGACACTGACACACTGGCGACACTGATTCATCAACAGCAACTGACCGACTGGGCTGGGTTGGTTGGTTTTTATTAATTGGGTTAGTTAGCGATGGACAACATATCGGACTTTTTTGAGGATGAGGAAGAAGAAGAGGAAATTCTCCAGGAAATAAGGAAACAGAGGGAACGTCAACCACAAGATGAAAGTGGAGTGGACTGGTAAGACTTGTAATTTATGAACATAGAACGTATTGATTTTGATTGTATTGATTGATTGTATAGGGAGCTGAGTTTGTCCCTGGAGACTACGCTGCAACTCATAGAAGAAGAGTCGCTCACGTCTTCCACACCTGTAGATGAAAACGAGGTGCTTCTCAGGGTCCTTGATGTTTGTAGAGGCAGAGGAGGTGTTCCATCGCACCTGCGAGGCAAAGTATGGCTTAAATGAAGTTTTAAATGTATGGGATCTCTTCTGTGTGTCGGGGTAAAGAGTGTTCTCTCCAAATGTTGGTTGCAGGTGTGGCTGATATTGTTAAGTATTTTTCACGAGAAACCGACGTCCCTCGTGGATATTTTTGATTTAAAAGACCAACATGTCATCCGGAAAGCGTGTGGAGATTTTGTGACGTCGTCCATTGCAAGTGACAACGAACAAGCAACCCAGAGCAAGTTAGAAACTCTTCTGACAACTTATTACAAGAGAAGTGGAGAAGAGAATGTGACGGAAGAAGGGCTTGCAGCACATCTACAGCTTCTCAAACCACTACTCGCGTTGTCAATTGAAGACGCAGAAGCGTACAGATTGTTCAAAACCATCCTTACACATTATATTCCAAGAGACGTGGGAAACCCCCAAGGCCTCCCTTTCCATATTTTTAGACTTATTCTTTTATATCACGAACCAGAAGTTTGTAACGTCCTGGATTCTCTCCGGATAAAGGGACACGACTTCGCTCACTCTTGGGTAAGCTGAAGTTAGAGGTGCGAAGTGTTAAGAATTTTTAAACTGATATTTCATTTGTTTGTTGTATTATGATTCACAGTTTAGTACACTTTTGAGTGGAGATGTGCTGGATCCGGAAACGGTGCTAGTCCTGTGGGACGTTTACTTCCAATATAGGGACCCGTTCCTCCTCTTTCACATGGCCCTCGTCTTAGTTCTCAATGCAAAGGATTCCTTACTCGACTTGAATGCACGCAAATCAGAGACTGCTAAGAGTGAAGCTATATCCCTTCTGAAGAGCCTCCCATCGGGTCTCACTCCGTCTGATGTCACGGACTTTTTAACTCTTTCAAATCACTATGCCCTCCAAACACCAGTCTCTTACAGGCGTCTGTTTGAGTCTGCATTATTTGGCTCAGAATCACTTCAAACACTCCCTAATTCCGAAAATGTAGGAACCAGTCCTTGCAGACGCGTAGCTATGAACAGTCTGTGCATGCCAGTAAACGCAGAAGAACTCTTAGCGTCAATTCGGAATGAGGGAGGGAGTGGAAATTCTACTTGCTCGTCCGATTCTAACAATCCAGATGCCTGTGTGAAATTCTTTGTAGTGGATTGTAGACCCCATCAAATGTACAATTCAGGTCATCTTCCTACAGCATTTCATCTGGACTGTGGCCTCGTAAGGAATTCTGCAGTAGTATGTTCTTAGTAAGTTTGGTAAAGTACAATAATGAAAGTAAATTGTTTGTTTTATAAGATGCTGTCAGAGCCCGTGCAGTTTAGCACAGCAGTACAAGGACTTTTACTTGCACAGAAGGAAGCTTTAAGTGTCGGATCGGCTGCGGGAGGAGAGCATTTGTGTTTTGTTGGTTCTGGAAGAGAGGAAGAGGACCAATATGTACACATGGTCGTTGCGTCTTTCCTCCAGCGACACGTACCTAAAGTCGGACTGCTATCAGGAGGTTATCAAGGTGAGTGACATACGCCCAACGCCCGAGTTGTATAAAATTAATTTCGAATTATGTACTCACAGTCTATGACGTACTCGTTAAATATTTGATGATAGCTTGTACATATACCTGTTTTATTTTTATTATTCTAGCTTTGCATTATCTTCTTTCGACAAGCTGTGCTCTAGAGACTGGTCTGGCAGATCACGACAGTGCAGAATGTCCGGAATGTCTACTGGATAAGCAGTCATCTTCATCTTCCAAAGGGTCCCCGTTAACTGGAAAAGGAGACGCTGGTGATCGGAAAGCCTCATCAGCATCTGCTTACATTACCAAGTTTTCTCTGTTTTCGACACAGTTGAAAGCGAAGTCTTCGGAAATGAAGGAAAAACTGATCGAGCTCATGCAAAATACATCGGTCACGTCCCCTACTAGTCACGAATCCCCGTTGACACACGTTAAAAGTGCAGACAGGGAAAAATCGAAACCATATAGGAATCTTCTCCCGGTATTTATGATAGACGATGATCCAGATTCAGATGACGTTCCAGGTGGCACATGCTCCAAGTTGGAAGATCTCCAAGTGGGTTCACGGATTCCGTCTCTCAAGAGCTTTCTTAAGAAACACGGCTCTTGGGCGTGCTCGGAAGTTCATTCAGATGGTTCACACAACGAAGGATATCTTGTTTTATCAGAAGAGTCCCTGTATTTCATTCTTGAAGCAGAAGAAGACGGAGGAGGTAAAGGGGAAGGAGTCGTGGGAGTTATGCGTCTACTTTCTTCAGTTATCAAAATCACTTCCAAAAAGAAGCATCCACATCTTATAACGTTCAAATATGGGTGTGTCGTAGGAGATGAGGCAAGTATCACACACTCTGATAGGTTCTTCCTCAACGACAACCCCAAAGCATTTGTCGAGGCGGTGAAGAAACTTATCGACCAGAAATAACATTTTTCCGGATGGTAGCGAATTATCTGTTACTTGTTTCTTTACTTTCTTCATTTATTTCTTTCGATAAAATAAAAATAATACATTTGTTCACCAGAAAACAACAGCACCATTGTACACTTCTTAAAAGTAGTAACAGTAACTTGCGATTCTAAGCATTAATTACACAACAATTTGTTAGTTACGCGTGCTTAACTAGTCATATAACTTTACTACGTGGCTTGATTGTGCCTTTTTCAGAGGTAATTGTGGGAGTGAGAGTCCATTGTTCTCTATCGGTAGTGAAGTATTTATCAGATGTAGGTTTGCCCCAAGAGTACACCCAGATGAGACCAAATATCACACAGAGTATAGATTCTACATAATATCCGTCTATACTCTTGTTACATTCACCAGAACACTCCTGTGAATTGAAAATACAAATACTCAGCAATGGACTTCAGTTAACTTTTGGTAGATACTAAATTCGTTAACAAGTACTCACCTTTCGTAAGGATTCTGTCGAGCAATCATTTTTAGGGTCAGAGGAACATCCAGTGAAGGCAGTGAGTGGATCGACTAGACAAAGTGCCAGTGTGCTGGGCCAATTACCTCCAAGATTGCATATCGTATTCAAGAGGGTCATGTAAGTTCCTCCAACTGCAGGATCACTGATTTTTGCAAAGAAACTCATCACAGATACGAACATGGAATATACTGCAACCTAATGAATGAAACAAGTTATCAGTCAGTCATGAGTTGTCGCATTGGGATTATCGGGTTAGCAAATCTGCAGTAAAAAAGGACTACCTGATGGAAAGCGTAGATTACAAGTAGAATGAGGTAATATATAAAGGGGTAAACTCCAGTCACTGGATCTTTAAAATTCGGTGTGACATGAACCATAGCAGCAAAGACGAGTCCAAAGATAAGTCGTATCGGCATTGCCTTCAT
>JAQGAB010002045.1:0-13416 GCA_034696565.1 Isotomurus graminis
CCTCACTAAATTCTAACTACTCAAAGTCTTTGACTTAAATTGTTCCGATCCCGACGTCCAGATGAAATAAAACCCAAACTTAACAACTGCTCTCGTCTGCCAGCGCCGTACACTTCCAAGGTTCGATCCCACGAGTCTTCCAACTTGAAGGTCTTTCCAAAGTCGCTTCGCTTCATCTCTCTCAAAACACTGAACTTTCTCTGGAACTGCAGCAAAGACTCCACGCCCAAGTGTTGCATCTACAGTCTCTTGGAACACATTTTCTCCAACAATGTCTGTGTAAAAACCCCAGCTGTTCCAACGACGCTCCATTATTGTACTTCAGAAAACCATTCAACACAACCCTCAACCTCACCGTCGGACTCTTCAGCGCTTGAAATACAAGCGTCTTGAGGGTCTTCCAGACTTCTTTGTCAACCTCAGCTCTTCCAGCGTTCTTCTCAGCGATTTCAGAGCAAAAAGGCGGAAAGCGTTAACCACCACGGTTCTTCGGTCCCCCCGCAGCAGGAGGAAACTGTCGCCCCTGCTCCTACGACCCAGCAAACCCTCCTCCCACCCAGCAACAAATGGTCCTCGTGCCCTACGACCCCCAAACCCCGTAATTCCTCAGCGAAACCGAACAGCAGCGCATCGCCTGCATAATTGGAGCGCAGATGATCAAAGTCTTCAGTGGTAACTCCTCCCACCACCCCCACTCACTCCTCCCCCTTTCAGGGGCTGGTGTTCATCTTCGCTGTCCTTGGAAGCTTAGCCGTCGCCCACTTTGTTCGTTTTCTACTGTTGGCTCATCTTCATCGTCGCCCTATTCAACACGCTCAGCTGCTCCTGCACGGGCGTCGGGCACCCAATCCTCCATTTTCGTAATTCCTCCCCTTTCAATAACATCCAGGCACTTAAGCCACGCCCTTTTTGTTCTGCAGGACGGGTTGTGCCAGGTTTTCCTGTCGTTCATGACGTTGGTCGCCGGAGTCTTCCTCTTTGTAAACTCACATGGCATCTTCAGCCTTCCCTTCGCCTTCCCGCGGTAAACACACAACCACACCCAACACAGTCCTTCCCCCTGATGTGTGTGTGTTTCTATAGGCCTGCGCACTCATCGACACTTTCCCCCACCTTATCCTCCTGCTTATCATCTGCTGCAGACCTTAGCAAGTCCACCCCACGCAAGAGGGACAACCTCCACAGGTGATCATCTCTCAAGGTCCGTACTACTCTCCACCCGACGGAGCACCCCCATCCTCTTCCATTCAAACGGATCCCCCAACTGCCGCCCCTGCTACTTAAACATCTCCACACTTATCCACTTACCTTCCCTGTGATGAGTTGCAGATGAATAAATTGTAAAGTCAACCCTCATTAACCTTCACCCTCATTAGCAAATTATCTAAAAACCACTCATTGGGGGCCCTCACCCCTCGCCCTCTGAGTGAGGGTGCCCATCTCTGCCCTCAACTCTCAACGTTGCTTCTGAGCGTCTTAAGTTGAACACGCCAGCTGACTCATCTCCAGATGGACATTCGAATTTTCAAAAGTTGTCTAAGATTCCAATGCGCCTGGAGTCATTCAAATTGGCCAAAGTTTCCAGGGGCGGACCACGACGATTCCTTCAGCATCTCCTCGCCATCTTGACAAACAACAAAGAGACGCTTGAGGAGTTAAGTGTTGACCTGGGCGTGTGGAAGATGAATGAACTCCGAAAGTTGAAGTTGTAGATTCCAATCTTCTTCCCAATCAACAAACACTTGGTCTTTGCCTCCAGTTCTTTCAGTCGCTTGGCCTTCTGCTTCTCCTTGGGGCTCCAATTTTCTCTGCATCTTTGGAACGTTTCAAGACTTTCCCATTGTACCTAAGGTGAATATACGATGGGAGACGTTTGTACGCCGGAGCAAAGAGTGGACCACTTTGTTAGAGGGCTGTCCACTTCACGTGTATCCTCCATCCTTCGCTTCTTCTTTGTAGAATCAAGACTCACTTCTCTTTGTTTTTCTTGTGGAAGAGTCATTTGCTCTGGAGGTCTTGGCGTTCGTGGAAGCAGATGACTTTGCGCGCTTGATTCCGGACTTACGAGGGCAAGTTGAAGGACTACGGGAATCATTATTTTAATGAGACTCATGCGTGTGGATGACTCATTAATATGCCATTAGTCCTTAATTCTTCACTGCTGATTGCTGATTTTTGAATGATTTATAGAGGTTCCTCAGTCTCCACTGAACTCATATTAAAACTATAGGTAAATGATGGGAAGTTGGTATTTATTCGATTCAAAAGGAGATACAGAGGAAAAGGTCTAAGTTCCGCAGAGTTTAAGAATAAAGGGGGGAAGGGGATTCGCGGCTTAGTAAGAGTTAAAGGGGTTTATAAAAGGAACACTTCGTCGAGGGTGCGGCCGGCAGGAAGGGTCCCTAGGACCGCCGCGGAGTTTCCTCGCTGCACGGCGATACCGAGGCGCTGGAGGAAGAAGGAGGTCGCGCGCCTGTCCTTCGTCTCCCCGCCGATTTCCTTAAGGAGGGA
Source organism: Isotomurus graminis (assembly GCA_034696565.1). NCBI lineage: Eukaryota > Metazoa > Arthropoda > Collembola > Entomobryomorpha > Isotomidae > Isotomurus > Isotomurus graminis. The sequence goes on from JAQGAB010002045.1 coordinate 2,512, forward strand.
CAGGCCTTCCCGGCCCCAGGGCCCGAAGGTCTCTGCGGCGATTGGAACAAACGTGTAGCGGAGGGAGAGGAAGGCGTACTTCCGCTTCTTCCGGGATTCCGCCTCCGCTGCCGCGGATCCCGGTGACGTCGCAGAGGACGCGACGTACCAGTTCCTCCTCATCTCACTAAAAAGTCAAATTCACATTTACTTCACACAGTTTTTAAGAAATACAATAAATCCTTCTCCTTTGGTCTCGTTTCCTGATTCCTCCAACATCTCCACACACCCCATCCCCATATTGTAAAAAACCATAATTCATCCTTAAACACAAACTGCAGCACAAATCAAATCCAACCAATATTACTTAATCACAAAACACAATTATTGTCTTACAAATAATCAGTTTTTCTCTTTAATCCTCTCACACAAACACACAATCAGTTACCTCACCACCTTCATTCCTTCACTACACAATTAGGAGTGACCTCTCCCATCAATTACCTTACCAGCGTGGGTTTCCAGAAATCCAGTCATTCATAGAGGAACTGGTTCTGCCGACACATCGCAGCATCCAATACACTCTGCGCGCAGATTAATTAAGTTTTATTTCTTCTCTGGCGCACTACTTTCCACGTACTCAAGTTTAATTTCCGCGAGGCATTTTAAAATGTTTCTTCGACTCCGAATTGAGATCCTTTTCACAATTACAAACCAGCAATGTCAGATGTTTCAGTAAACATCTGACACACCTGAATTCTAAATCTCTCGTTCAATACTGCAACTCAGTTATATTATTTAATAACAATCCAATCCTATTGTCCTATGATTAATTATAAATTAGTTGTTGACGGTAGTGGAAGGTCGTGTTAGGTGTTTTTTAAAGGCGTGGATTCTATCAAGGCGACTTCGGATAGAGTTAAGAATATATTAGACTAACTTTTAAGTGGGAGTAAGGTTCAAATGGTTCAAAATAAAAAGACTAGTTTAATAAAGTAATGCTGCAGATCAGTGCTGGAGAGATTCCTTAGGAAACTGTCAAGGATTATAAAAATTTACCGGATGATTCTAATCGTTACCTTAAGCCACAGAGAGCTTGTTGAAAGATCCACATTAGGCCTAGCACCCTGGAGACTCGTGGCGCAGTGCAAAGAAGCAACATATATTTGTGAATAAACTGTGCAGGGTGTTGGACTACATGACTCAAATATAGCAAAAGCAAAAGATATAGAAATATGAATGTGGAAATATACAACAAATTAAGAACCCTGTAGTAAAGCATGTCATAAACATGTCATAAAGCATCAGGAAGTTAGCATATCCAGAACGTAACTCATGCTTAGCTAAATGACTTGTTCCTAATTTCCGTGTTAGTAAATTCCTACCTGATTCAGTATTTCGTTGGGACTTTTAATTAAGACAATTAATTTCCAGTCAAGTGGTCCAGTGGCTATGCTATTGTTGGGGATACTACTAGTACAACGACTTTTGGTTATCTTATCTCTTGACCCCAATGCAAATAATCCCTATTGTCCAGCATCTACTTTTAGTTACCTGACATTCACTTCTTTTGTGTAAGTTTTCCTGCTCCTTTCAAATCCTAGAATTTATTGTTCTAATTGCCTCCAATTTGTCTATAAAAAACATTTGTCACCCACAGCCTCTTGCTACCAGTACTAATTTCTTTGACTACGTTGACATTGTCACTCTTCTTGTCCCGTCATTTAGGTCCCGAGTTCTCTTGTTACCCCATAAGTCAGGTCACATCACCCTAATTTTTACGTAAAGAGACTATTTCTGTGTACTCCTGTGTGTCCTCTCATTTCTTTTACGCCATACGTTACCTCCATCCCCACCAACACTTCAGGCATGGCACGCACAGCTATCTCATAGTAAGTCACAGGGGTCGAGCTTCGAGTCCTTCTTTTTGAGGCAAAAAGTGGGTATTCAAATCATCCTAGCAATTAAGGTAGTGCGTGGAGTTTTTCCCTAATATCTATCAGCGCCTAACTCTGGTAAGCAAATACGTTTTCCTTCATACCTAACCATCGATCCCAAGGAACCTAGCTTTGGGGCTAATTTGGGTAAAGATGGTTAGCCCAAATGGGAATTACTGCAGACATTTTCGGGTTCATTACTAACATTCACACGTTAATACTGTCCTAATAAAACTCATCGACCGTAACAACCACTAATACGTGGCAGGTCGTTGTATAATGTTTTTTTTAAATAAATATTTAAAGCCTGGAATTGAGCCAAAACCTTGAAAGTGTTAAAAAGATGAGACGTCTCCAAGTTAGTTAACCAAAACTCAGTTGTCTTTTGATCTCCAGATGGTTCCGTTTTGTGAACAAATTACAGTGCAGCAAATGTGGGAGTAGCTTCTAACCCAAACTTCCAAATAAAAATCAGCACAGAAGTTCGGATCAATTAGGATCGGAATTATTACGATTGGTATCGGTGAAAGTGAACTAGTAATCGGTATTTATACATATTTTTAAGTTTCTGTTTATTAAGACTTGTGAGACTGTTTTGCTGCTTCTGGATAGGGTCTTCTTTTAATATACCTATCGTAGGTTTGCTTTCATCAATATCTCTGTGTTTCACGTGCATTGAATGAGTGTGTAAGTAATTCAGTCAGTGTCAAGTGTCCGGTCAACATCATAGTCGTGTCAACCAGGCATGTCAGTGAGGTCCACAAGCTCACAAGTCGCAGATAGGCGACCACCCTAGTTGTTGGAGGTATTGCAAGCTCAGAATGCCTTAATTCCCCGATTGAAACATATCTCATTGTGTATACCGTCATCCTTGCTCGACGATGGAAAATATAGATGCGATGAAATTTTATCAATTTGTGAAGAATTTCAAAAGAAAAAAGTTCTTTTTCCAAAATAAAAGGCCGGTGTCTGAAACAGCTTACAGCTAAATATGCAATCTAAAAATCAAGTTGTCACATACTAGTTGGCTTCGGTACAAGAACATAAAAATACAATATATTGCAACTTCTTTTACTTTTTCTTATATTCAACTGCAAATTATGCAGATTATTTACAAACAATTTTGAATTAGGATGTTCTTTTCCGAATACCCTTTCGTTAATCCTCAAAGCCCTCATGTACATAAGTTCCGCAGCTTCGTATTTGCCTTGATCCTTGTACAAACCAGCAAGATTATTCAAAGAGTTTGCCACATCAGGATGGTATTCTCCAAGTGCTTTTTCCCTTATCTTCAAAGCCCTCTTGTGCATAGGCTCCGCTTCTTCGTACTTTCCTTGATCCTTGTACAAACAAGCAAAATTATTTAAAGAGGTTGCCACATCAGGATGATCTTCTCCAAGTGCTTTTTCCCTTATTTTTAAAGCCCTCTTGTACATAGTCTTCGCAGCTTCGTATTTTCCTTGTTTGTTGTACCAACCAGCAAGGTTGCTCAAAGAGCTTGCTACATCAGGATGGTCTTCTCCAAGTGCTTTTCTCCTTATGTTCAAAGCCCTCTTATACATAAGCTCCGCAGCTTTGTATTTTCCTTGACAGTTGTACAAACAAGCAAGATTGTTCAAAGAGGCTGCCACATCAGGATGGTCTTCTCCAAGTGCTTTTTCGTTTATCTTCAAAGCCCTCTTGTACATAGGCTCCAAAGCTGCGTAGGTTCCTTGATCGTTGTACAAACCAGCGAGGTTGTTCAAGGATGCTGCCACATCAGGATGGTATTCTCCAAGTGCCTTTTCCCTTATCTTCAAAGCCCGCTTGTACATAGGCTCCGCAACTTCGTATTTTCCTTGATGCCAGTACAAAAGAGCAAGATTGTTTAAGCATGTAGCCACATCAGGATGGTATTCTCCAAGTGCTTTTTCCGAAATCATAAAAGCCCTCCTGAAAATAGGCTCCGCATCTTCATATTTTCCTTGATACATGTACAAACCAGCAAGATTATTCAAGGATTCTGCCGGACCGGGATGGTTTTCTCCATATGCTTTTTCTCTTATTTTCAAAGCCCTTTTGCACAGAGGCTCTGCATCGTCGTATTTTCCTTGAACAACGTACAAATTAGCAAGATTGTTCAAGCATACTGCCACACCAGGATGGTATTCACCAAGTGCTTTTTCGATTATCTTCAAAGCCCTCTTGTACATAGGCTCCGCATCTTCGTATTTTCCTTGACCGTTGTACAAAAGGGCAAGATTGTTCAATGATGCTGCCACATCAGGATGGTATTCTCCAAGTGCTCTTTCCCTTATCTTCAAGGCCCTCTTGTACATAGGCTCTGCATCTTCGTATTTTCCTTGATCCCTGTACAAAAGAGCAAGATTGTTTAAAGATGCTGCCACATGAGGATGGTATTCTCCAAGTACTTGTTCTCTTATCTTCAAAGCCCTTTTGTACATAGGCTCCGCATCTTCGTATTTTCCTTGATCGTTGTACAAACCAGCCAGGTTGTTCAAAGATGCTGCCACGTCAGGATGGTATTCTCCAAGTGCTTTTTCCCTTATCTTCAAACCCCTTTTGTAAAAAAGCTCCGCATCGTCGTATTTTCCTTGATCGTTGTACAAACCAGCAAGATTGTTCAAGGCCCTCGCCATATCAGGATGGTTTTCTCCAAGTGCTTTTTCACGTATCTTTAAAGCCCTGTTGTACATTGTCTCCGCATCGTCGTATTTTTCTTGATCGTTGTACAAAAGAGCAAGATTGTTCAAAGATGCTGCCACATCAGGATGGTTTTCTCCAAGTGCTTTTTCGTTTATCTTCAAAGCTCTCTTGTACATAAGCTCCAAATCTTCGTACTTTCCTTGATCGTGGTGCAAAAGAGCAAGATTGTTCAAGGATGTTGCTACATCAGGATGGTATTCTCCAAGTGCTTTTTCCCATATCTTCAAGGCCCTCTTGTACACAGGCTCCGCATCTTCGTATTTTCCTTGATTTGAGTACAAACTAGCAAGATTGTTCAAAGATGTTGCAATATCAGGATGGTATTCTCCAAGTGATTTTTCCCTTATCTTCAAGGCCCTCTTGTACACAGGCTCCGCATCTTCGTATTTTCCTTGATTCGAGTACAAACAAGCAAGATTGTTCAAGGATATTGCCACAGCAGGATGGTATTCTCCAAGGAAGTGCTTTTTCTTTTATCTTCAAGGCCCGTTTGTACATAGGGCCCGCAACTTCGTATTTTCCTTGATTCGAGTACAAACCAGCAAGATTGTTCAAGGATATTGCCACATCAGGATGGTATTCTCCAAGTGCTTTTTCCCTTATCTTCAAGGCCCTCTTGTACATAGGGCCCGCAACTTCGTATTTTCCTTGATGCCTGTACAAACGAGCAAGATTGTTCAAGGATGTTGCCACATCAGGATGGTATTCTCCAAGTGCTTTTTCGTTTATCTTTAAAGCCCTCTTGTACAAAGGCTGCGCATCTTCGTATATTCCTTGATTCATGTACAAACCAGCAAGATTAGTCAAGGATGTTGCCACATCAGGATGGTTTTCTCCAAGTGCTTTTTCCCTTATCTTCAAAGCACTTATGCACATAGGCTCCGCATCTTCGTATTTTCCTTGATCCCTGTACAAAAGAGCAAGATTGTTCAAAGATGCTGCCACATCAGGATGGTTTTCTTCAAGTGCTTTTTCCCGTATTTTTAAAGCCCTTATGCACATAGGCTCCGCATCTTCGTATTTTCCTTGATCCCTGTACAAAAGAGCAAGATTGTTCAAGGATGTTGCCACATCAGGATGGTATTCTCCAAGTGCTTTTTCCCTTATCTGCAAGGCCCTCTTGTACACAGGCTCCGCATCTTCATATTTTCCTAGATCGTTGTTAATTTTAGCTAGGTTATTCAATGAGATTGCCACATTAGGATGGTCTACTCCAAGTGCTTTTTCTTGAATCGTTAATGCCTTGTATAATATAGGCTTCGCATCTTCGTAATTTGCTAGTTTCATGTTAATTTCTCCCACTCGGTTCAGCAAATTAGCTATTTCTTGTTTTTCTTCTTGACAATTTTCTTCCAAAATCGCTAATGCTTCTTTATATAAAGTAAGTGCTCTTTCGTACTGAGCATGATGACATATCAAATCTGCTTGAGCAGCTAAGTATCGTGCTTCATCCCTTACGATTCTACCATCTGTTATAAGCAGTAAATTTATGTAATGTCAGTAATCACAGGAATTTGGTAGTTATGCTTAATGTTTGCAAAGACTGTACTATGTACCTCTTCTTTTGTTTTCAGAGTCGTATTCCAAGCTGGTATTCGGAATGCAGAAGAACGGCGTCTCTTCTTGATTCATAAAATACTACAAATTAATTTTCATTTAGGAGTTTTCTAATATGATCTATCGGTTGATTTATAAGCAACTTACACTAGTGTGTCGATTAACGCCAGCCTCATTTTCTAGTGAAATATTTGCAGCATCTTGGAAGTTGTTGAATATTTTGCCTTTAGGTGTTCGTTCTGTAGCCAATTTTTCAAACCCTGGGTTGTTAAGAATTTGTACGGTTCTTGTGTTTCCTCCTGCTAAAAGGACTTTTTCAACTTTTCAAACTGATGATCTTGCCATCTGTTTGCTATTTCTATGAATAGCTTGCTTGCTCGACGGTGATTCAAAGTAAAGTCGCCCGCCTGCACATATCCGTTTAGTGTTTATTAATATGTCAAGTGCCTCATATGTCATATAAAAATTCAAAAAATATTTTTTCTTACAAAGTAGTCTCTTTCACTGGAAATAATCAATTCTTCTTGGAAAAGATGCGTGACAACTTCCGGCGTGATGATTGTGCACTCACATAACTCAGTTAAGTTTTCTTTAATGATGACCCTCCATCCTCTGCCTTCTCCACCGATTGCCATCACGGTTACTTGCGGTATTGTTTTAACCCTGAGGAACAAAAGAACTTTACCCACTTGAGTTGTTGTTGTGTAACGACTGTTTTAGATTACGTGTGCGGTAAAGGTGCTGTAAGTCAGGTGATTCACAATTAGTCACATACTCCGCTCAACACCTCGTCTTCATGTCGTTCAGCGGTAACAACGAAAGGCAACATACGGTTATCTATTTCAACATTATCTCCGCCCATACTTCAGATAAAACTTGTGATTGCGATTGTGTGTGTGAGTATAACTGCTCAATCCTCACAAGTGTGGCAGTGGTTGATTTTTATTTTGTAATATTTGGATGTGCTCCGGAGATCAACGAGCTTACAGCGCTTAACTTTTGTAATAGTAACTTGACCTTTAGAGTAGTCTAGATTGCCATTTTGAAATAGGTACAGAAAATCCAAATTAATCAGCCTGTTAGATTGGGAGTGACTGCAGTGGTTCAAATCTGAACCAAACTGAACCTGTGATATTTATTGCCTATTGCATCATAAACTGATTTGTGTGTTTAAAAAAATTGGCACAAATCTTTTTGGACATCAAAAATATCGCGAAATGCCATTATACATATTCCGATTCAAAAACGTTTACGTTTTCCTACAACGAAACATTGTTAATTTATAATCTTGTCCCATAAACTCTACTATCCACTTTCGATCTTTCCAGTAATTTTTCAAGCAAGCTTTTGTGAATAATTTAAGCTATAAAATAATTCAGAGATCGTAAACGGAAGCAGGAGTTGATATTACAAAACCTTGTAGTCAACAAATATAAAACAATTATAGTCCTGTCAATTTCAAAAATGACTTTTGTTTTCATTTATCCAAGATGACCGGAACCTTGCGACTTTTAATTCTCAATTAAGCACTCTTCCACATCGATTCCGAACTTCACTACAACATCAAAGTTGTACTAAATGATAATATTTTGAGACTATAGAAGTCTTGGAAATGTGCAAAGCCCCAGTTTGATGCTATTGTTCCTCATTGCAACAATTTCTGTGGCACTTAAACAAGTAGCGTAAAGGTGTTAAACGTGTATCAGTTTGGTATGTAATCCAAATATACCCGTAAAAGTAATAACATATAACATCTTCGACTAAAAATTTGCATCCATAGTTTTTTATAGAGAAACATCTTCGCTACCATTGGCAGTGGACAACCATATGCAGATTTTTTATCGACAAAAATTGCCGACATTTATTGTGGCAAATTCGATATTTATTGTGGCTAAAAAGGAATTCGATTGTGCCTATAGTAAACATTTTAGAATCGTGATATTTATAATGTCTTTTTGCGATATTTATAATGGTCGAATAGATGCATGCCTTTAAAATTACTGTTAAAAAAACGAGATAACACAACATATTGTAACCGGCTAAATGCATCCGTCAAATAAATGGTTAAGGGTTTATTAAACAATCAATTAATAATAATCCAATGGAAAAAATAACATTATGAACCTTAACGAGAGAACACAACACTAAATGAAGTGGAGACACACCGTCATATTACCTTATAATAAGGCCAAGTTAATTTATTATTTACAACTCTCACGCCACTTCCATCATACCTTAGGCAGACTCTTCATACGAGTAAAAAATCAGTTACACTAACAGTTAATTTAATTCAAGTCCGTACATCATTACAACCTCCAATTAAATTAAAACAACTACATCAGTCAACAGCTACACTTATTATCCCAAAATCCTTCTGCAGAGGATCACACCAAATAGCCGATCTTCTTTGGTACAACTATCTACTCGCACTGATTACTCTCAAACCACTTCTTCGTCTTCTGGAAGGTCAATTACTGAGTCATGACCTTTGTCATTAATATGCAGAAAGTAAAAGAAAATAATGAGAAATATTAAAGTCTCTTGGTTATTTATGAAAAACGGAGTCTTCTGCGTCATAAACTACCGAAAGCCTTTCTTTCCATGACCCACAGACCAGGTCAGTTCCCTCCGTTAATCTTATTTAGCATTCCACGGCATTTGTAAGCTCATTTCACTCACCAAAATTATCTCTAGCTTTCTTGAGTCTGTTATGCAGAGTATCGTTTAAGCGGTGGACTCCAGTGAAGTCCACATAGAAGTTCTTAAGTCACTTTTGCCACATCGCGTCCCCATGTCGCGATTCTTATTCATAAAGCAGTCATCAGTTTTTAAATGTACAGAAGACAACAAAACGGATGTTTCGGAACTAACTAAACTCACCTTTTTTTCGTTGTAACTCAAAATAATGTCAACTTTCTGTACGAAGAACGAACAAAAGCCTTGCGGGGTAATTCGGAAGCGACACTTTGGGAGTTGTGCCTCACCTGGAGTGTGAAAAACATTGTACTGCTCAAAACGATGTTCTCTACTCTAACGAACCACATTTTTTAATCAAAATGACTTCCTTATCTCATCCACCCAGCCTGGGTGAAATCCCATTGACGAGTTTCTAGAGTCCAACTCCACAAATAGTTGCGGAGATTCTGGTGAGTTCATTAAAGTGAGTTTTGTCATTAAAAAATAACTTGGATTCGAAGAACCTGCAAAGCAAAAGGAGCCTTGGACAACCGTTGCCCTAATAGTATCCCACTGATCGTCGCGATTGCTTCATAAGTCGTTTCCTCTAAGCTTTTCGGGTAGGCGTGGCTACCGCTGCTGCATTACTGTAGTGTTCGGGGAGAAGGTCCTCAGGCCCATTTGTGTGTCGGGGGCACGACCTACAGGGCTCCTCAAGCACCAAAGAGAGAAAGGAGCGAGTACTTAGGCACGTCTTTATTAGACCTCAGTCGTAGATCAAGTGAGGAGTGTACAGAGTAGGAATGACTAAAGCTACACTACACACTATGGCTAGTCTCACATTACACCACATCTTCTTTTCGAAGATACAGAGAAGTTAATAACTATTCCCTAATTAACCTATGGCGTGGCTTTACCGGACGTCCACTTCGGGTTCGGTAGCCACCAGCAGGAGGAGAGTGAGGTGGACGATGAACTGGAGCTTCAACAGAGTCAGGAGGGTCCACAGCTTCATGAACGGCCTCAGGATATGTCGAAGTATGGGCACGCACCAGATGGAAAGTATTTCTTCTGAATGTTCCCCGGGGAGTTTCGATAACAAAGGATCGAGGAGTAGCCCCAGTTTCCTTCACTTTCCCTCCAGGTCCGAAGGTCGCGTATCCAAACAACTTTACCCGGCTTGAGCCCTTCTTTTGCACGAACTCCATGATGTCGATCGTAGTCTTTCTTCTGCTTTGATCGACGGGCTTCTTCAAAGTGTGAGGTGGAAGAATAGCCGGAGGCTAGTAAGTTGTGTTGAGAGGAGTGTGGCAGTCTCTGCCACATCTCCAGTTGTATTTGGACTGGCTGGAAGCCATGTCCAGGTTGTGTGGCGAGGCCAACAACAGACGAATCTTCAGGGCCTTCTGCCCCTTTGTAATTGTCGCCCCCCATCTTATTAATTGATATTAATAAAGTCTAGTCCCTTTAATTAATTGTGTATGTGTTGTGTCGTCCTACGTCCATTGATTGTGTATGTGTTGTGTCGTCCTACGTCCATTGATTGTGTGTGTATGTGTGTCGTCGTGTGAATGTCAAGTGTCCTGTCATCATCATAGTCGTGTCATCCAGTCATGTCAGTCAGGTCAGTCGTAAGGTCATGAGTCGCACAGTCATAAGTTCATGAGTCGCACAGTCATAAGTTCATGAGTCGCACAGTCATAAGTTCATGAGTCGCACAGTCATAAGGTCATAGCCCCAGTCGACCTCACTCCTCAGACGAACACAACGCCGACAGGAACCTCACTCCGACAAAAGCCAGACAGCTTCGCCGCGTCCACAGCACTTGGGACAGGACGAGTAGGATTCATTGGGAGGGTTGAAGGGATACGACGGCTCATCAGCAGCTCAGCTGGGCTGTAGCCGTTCGCCAATGGAGTCGCTCTGTATTCGAGAAGAGCTTTAAACCAGTTCGAATTCTTCTTCAGCAATTTCTTCACAATCTTAACTCCACACTCGACGAAACCGTTACTCTGGGGGTATCGAGGGCTGGAGGTCTTTGCCAAGAAAC
>JAQGAB010002046.1:0-13412 GCA_034696565.1 Isotomurus graminis
CAGCAGAGTGCTTAAATGGGGCTTAAAGGTACGAAAATTCCTGTCGCTAACGACAGCAGAGGCATATGTATATGCCTATTTGTCTGTATGAGGTCTTCAGTTACCTGGGCTTAAAGAGGCTGCTTGGTGTAGGTTTTTGGTTTTGCTATCTACCGTCTTGTAACTCACATAAAATACCCAGGGTGGTTTAGCAAAGGCAAAGTACACAGAATGTACACTCGTAGCTCGTTAGCACAAAAGAAGAGATTAATGATTTTTCTCATTCTTACATCCATCAGCCCAGTATGGAGTCTGCTACTACTTTCCAGCCCATCGTAACTTCCAGACTTACTGAAATTGTATAGCATCGATTTAAGAAGCACAGACCTATATTGTATACATATATATAGGTTTTCTTGTCCTTCAGAAGACATTAAAGTATCCATTCACTCGTACTTTCGGAAATTGGAAGGTGTTAAATAGATCGTGTGTGTCTATTTAACCACCTTTCAAGGTACCAATCACCAAAAGGATATATAATCAGAACTACACCATGAATTAGGCCAATTTCAAACGGGTATGAATATCCTATTCACTTCTACTGAAGCAGGAAATGGACCTTGTTAAGTGAAATAGAAAAGCTACGACAAACCCAATAAGAGCCCTCCCAGTACAATAATAATGCAACAAATAAGGCTCAAACCACTTATCAATCTCACCCAAAGTAGTGGAAAGGATTGAACGACGAAATTGAAGTGTATGAGGACGACAGGAGATGCTTATCTCTTTTTGAGGGAGCTCGCAATCTATGAATTATGAATTGGTATTCAATCAACCTCACGATGGCTGGGGAGTCTCGTGGAGACTCAACTTGTCAGCCATTGTGAAAAGAAAGTACAAGAAAAACACTTCCATCAACGCTTCACACTCCATGTTCTTGTGTAATCCATCAATTTCGTTAGAGTGAAAGCTTTGTGTTTGTGGTATGTGTGAGTGTATATTTACATTCCTCCCATTGGTCCTGGGGTTTCATGTTGATGAATAAATTAAAGATGCATATCCCAAGAAAAATAAGATCTTTTATTGACAGCTTAACAACAAGTGGTGGTGTGGGCTTCCACACTCTCCCGTCCCGGTTACCAAAAGTCTATATAGCTAGTAAGGTAATTTTATATCTCCTTCTATTCGTTTAAAACGAAGAAACCAAGCATCCGTAGAAAAGTGACAAGCTCCTGCCAGGAGTGCCACGCAGTAGTATGGCCGAATCGAAATTCTTTTCAACCTCACAGTTCACAGTTGAACTAAAAATCTATCGAAAATAACATTTGGCACTCACCTGGCTATTTTTGCCACAACCACAGCCATTACTGCGTGCCATTTGGCCGACATTTGGAAGCGTTTTAAGACTCAATGAATCAGTATTTTGACTTAGATAGAGTACAGCAGAGTAGCAAAGTTCAAATATTAAAGTGATGTATTCAGAGCATAAATTTTCCAAATTATATATATCCCTCTATTACTGCAGCGAGGGTCCAGCTGACCTCCAACAAATGTATATATGCTCATTTAGCTTACAAGAAATTCTTTAACGCTTACCTATATATGTTTATATCTGTGGTGAACCTACTACTACACCCGCCTAAGTGGTTAGGATAAGAATTCCCACACCCACATGTTCATTGGAATCCCCGTGTATCCTGTAAAAGTGAGATAGCACATTTGAACACAACCCTTTCGAGTTCCCCACATACCTTTCTCCCACGGCTATTTACCTACATATACCACACACCATTTCTATCTTTCAGAGATATACGAGGCAATCGAGATTTTAAAGTAGGCCATAAAGTTGAAAACAAAGTTTTTTCTGGTCCAAACCTCTCTCCACAGAGCAACTTGGGTTTAATAGATAACGAGCTTCGGAGAGTCTTTCAACAGTAATATTTCACTCAGATTCAAGGGAATGGAGTTAGTTCTAATTTCCAATTTGTTATCATTTCTTTGTACAAGAAGTTCTGCGCTTTATGTCTGTCTGTGTGAGAGAAAACTATGTTATCCCAAAGTATTCGTTGAGCATTAAGAAGAGAGAGCAAAGACAACAAAAATTCCAAATAGTTCTACGAATAGAAAGTGCATAATAAAGATGATAGTTGGACGACTTTCCCTATGTAGACTCTACTAGACTATGTGTATAGGGTCGCCCTCGACTTCTCACTCACACATACTTGCTTCTCGAACGAATTATCAACTGTCAACGAAGTTTCATGAATAAAACCCCTCTCTACTACTTCCTATTTCCTCCAACACTTTGACTTACTCTTAAAGCTTTGTGTAAGTCACTTAATATTGTGGCGTAATGAAGTTGGAGGAAATTCTTGGTTGTCTTAATGAGAGAGGGTGACTGAGTGACATCGTTGGGTTAATGAATTTTAGCATCTGACAGATGCTCATCTCAAGTGTAGTTGGATGAGAGTAACGAGATAATTTCTTCTACTTCGTCTTTTGTTCCAATGCCTTCTTGTTGAACGTGAGAATCTTTATGTCTATCTAATTTATCAACTTGAAGTGGAAAAGTTCCACTCCCATTTCATTTCAAGTGTCCTGTTCTTAGCATCCCCGCGTTACTTGAGACTTTCTCCCCATTCTGATGCTGATTTTTGAACTCCACTCGCCCTTCTGCCAATTTTGTGGATGAGTTGTATTCACTTAACACACAACACCCATTCAAAAAGTCATTTTGATTTCAATCGGTCCTCTTTATTTTCTTTATTATTCCTTTTGAGAACCAAGCAGGTATTGGAATTAATTAATTGGATTCTACAATTACACACCCAATAATGTTGCGTTTCTCTTGTATTAATTCCCTTGATTTCTCTTATTATTTCTTGTCTCACAACTCGCAGTTGTTGAGATAAGTTCAGTTTCAGTTATCTGGATTCCTCAATAACTTTGAGATAAAGAGTTTCCCTTGTGATACATGGAGACAACATGATCTAAAAGCCCCAATCTAACCTCAAATGGCAGTCTCATTTGCAATTAAATGATCAAAGGTCTCATTCTTCAATTTCTATTGAAATCCTACCTAAAAGTCAACAGAAGGGTTTTATTTGGTGTAACTTCTTACAATCGGACTCAATAAACCAAATAGCCCAGTAGAATTACACTCAGTGGGTCTTTAAGTTTGTAGAGAAAGCGAACTCATCTAAGTCTTTAATTACTTGACCAAAAGACTAAACTATCTTGAGCTGAGCTCAAAGACTATTAAACCTCTGGCAATTACGTGAAACATCATTAGATCCCGTTTATGTCCTAGTTATAGCTCCTTACCTTTCACTCTTCAAATAAATCTTGGTCTCTCTCTCCTTCTCTGTAATCGTGCAATGCATTTTCAATCGTGTAGCCCGTGAGCAATCATTATTGGGGAATGATGGCGTATGACGCTCATCGTGATGAGCCTTGTGAAATTCTCTCTCGTTGGCCTAGTATTATTACAAGAGGATCGATAATGGCAAGGAATTCCATTGATATTTCCTCTTCTAAAAGATCATTCCACTGGAGAGGCAAGTAAACCTCCGGTAGTTTCATTGCAAACATGCCCTGTGTGCGAATAATAATAAAGACGACTCGTCCCCAGAATTTATGCGTCAAGATGGAAAGAGGAATGAAGGAACTCTCTCGTCGGGATGCAGAAAGCGAGCAAGTTGGAATGTTGGGAATTGAAAATCGGTATAATTTCTAGTTCTGAGTTGGCGACAGTTGAAACCGCAAGAACAGCAGGGGACTATTTATATCTATAGACGACCGTCCATGTGTTGCATACTAACTTTCCCGTATTTCCTTTACTTTCTCTACACACAGTACACAGAGTTGTTTGGACTCAAGAACACAAAGTAAAGTATAGGATTAGTTGGAATGGGAATAAAGATGACTTAAGATTGTGAAAGTGACCCAATTTTTCATCCTGGTTGTTTGTAGCTTAGTTCTCTGTCAAGAATTGAGAACTTTCAAGCCAATGTACCCTAAACATAAAGATAAAGCCAAGTACACATGATATAGACGTAGCCTCACCACACACATACTGAACTACCCGTGTACCAAAGTACCAGTTCAGTTGCAAATAATGGTTCTGGTGGTACTGCTCTCCTACAACTCGCCCACTTGCCAGTTGGACATGGTTCCGACGACAATTCATTCCTTACAAGGCAACCCACTTCCACCAACACAACTTTGTACATTTCCTCTTCCTCCGTGGCTTTGGGCCTCGTTGTTCCAAACAACGGACTCCCTCTTTTCCTTACTGACTTTCTTTTAAAGCAAGATGAGTACACGCGTGGGTCTCTCAACCCAACTTCTCTACCTACAAAAATATGTAGTCCCTTCAAACACTTATTTACGAGAATTCACTACTTGGATACTCCGCCGGTCACTTACGACTCCTGTGTATATTATTTGATAATGCTCCCCATAAACCAACCTTCAAAAGAATATATTGGCTTCATATAAAAACTCCTTCACTCTCACATAAGGTATTTGTCGTTCTTCAAGAGAAAAGTTTAGACAAGTCCAGTCCTTAATATGTACCCTTCTTGTGTCCATTCCACACACACATAAGGAACTACTAGAGGATACTTTCGTTTTTACTTCCCAGAAACTTTATATTGTCTGTTTGCTTACTTCTTGTTTTCCGACCGTTATCTCTGACTGAGTCAACGAGTCAACAGTATCTTTCTCCCGTGTACACATAATTAAAGTTCTCAATTTAAAGGATTCCGTTTACTGATAGTTCCGAGTATCTTCTCCTTCGCCTCCTCCTCCACCCTTTTCGCTACGTTTATTATCATTTACATTAGCTCCACTAGCCCAAGGAACCATCTAAGAAAATCCATATAAAGACCTAACATCTTATAAAGTAGGTAGGCTGAACTGTGTGGCCACCGTGATAGGGTTAGTCTTTCAGGAATTGCTGCACTTGCCTCTTTTCAGACAACCCATTACTTCCTCTCTCTCTCCTTCATCTGACATCATCTCCTGGTAGAAGCAATTTAATTCTGTAAAGAACACTCAGTTTCAATACTTGCACGAGTCATCTCAGCCTAAAAAAGCTCTATCAGCACCATTTTTTCAATTTGCTCCCATTTTCTCCCCAACGCCCATTCAGTTTTGCATCCAAAAGGTAAATGGAATCATGACTTTTATAGGGTGGAGGTTTCACCGCTCGATTTTAATTATGTTCCTCAGCCACGCTAACAACACCAATGATGGGTTTGGTCTGAGGTGAAAGCAAGGTGAAAGTAAGGCGTCTTCTAGGAATTCTTTTTTGGTTCATTTCTTCGTTTGTGTTTGATCAGCGATTCCAATGTACAGTTACAGATGAGTCTTCTCTTCATCTGATAGTGTCCCTTCGTTTAAAACCATTTGTAACAACCTAGTTTATTGAATCAAATGACATAAATTCAGCTTTCCCTTTTAATGTTCTGACAAAGCTTAGCATAATTTTTATACTATGAACTATGAGGAATGCAGTGTGGTCGTATTATTTGATGACTATAAGCAGAATCATACAAATACTCATAGCACCACAAGTCATTGGTAGGCACATAGTAAGCTTAGGACTGCCAAGTCTCGTCTTATAAGGAAGACACAGGTGAGTTTACTTAAAACTATGGAGTTAACTGAACAGGAATTACCAGTAGCTCTGTTTCTTCATTGGAAATTGAGAAAACGAGTGAGAGTAATTTTATAACCCAAAGAGATGGTTGAGGTTTCCGAGTGTTATGAGAAGAAGAAGACTTGGCTCAGAAACTTTGCAAGACATTTTGCATTTCCAACAAGTGAATAGAATGGAGATGGGTAGGTGTGCTTAGGAAGTTTTAATGACACGAATGAATCTCTCGAAAAGTACTTTGAATGTTTCAAAGACTTCAAGTTTTCTACAAAATGAGATTTGAGGAGAGCAGGAGCAGAGGGATGGCCGAAGGGGGGAGAGCAGAGTAGCAGCGTCTTCATTTCTTTCTTCCGGAGCATTCATAACTTTCAAACCACCTTTGAATCAAAGGGTTAATCCTATTTTACGGTGCAGAAAGTTGCTGCATAGTCTTTTTTACTTCCCTACTGGGTCTCTTTCACTTGATCCTGTACTTGAGTGGGAAGAGAAACTCTTTCCATTACCATACAACCTCATCATAACGTCTCAGACGAGTACGTTTCTTCCTTAACTGCCACTGTGTGTACGGCTATCTTCACGCGGGGTTCACTTACACACATGCACACAAGGCTACTTTCTCCACCATTCGTACTTTGTACTTTGTAAGAATCCTTCTGCTCTTTCACCAGTGAAAGTTCCACCTACACTCTCTCTCATAGTGTGTTACCAGCTTAGCCGCCAAATAGATTTCGGGCACCCAAACTATTTCGGGATCTTCATACGCTTCATTTACCTCAGCTACTTGAGAACTTTACTCCAAAAAATAGAAGTTTCAGGCAATAATTGGAATTACCGGTAATAAATTCAGCCTCGAATTGAGCAATAATTGGTTCTTCAAATATAAATCACCTTCATTATTCCTTTTTCTGAGCCACAGCTTCAGTCATAATTACACGAGGGAGCAAAGTATTCATACGCTTCGGCGTTTGCAAACTTTAATGACCTCGTCCAATCAAAGGATTCTTTAAATGAACCTCTATGAGAGTACGAAAAAGTGTATAATTGGAACACGAAGTAGGAATAATGATGGCACTAATCTTTGTGAATTGGACACAGGCAATTTGCCAGTATTTCGGATGTTGGTATTATATAACGCACCCCAATAAATTTGTTTATCTCAACTCTCAACCACACCAGCTTTTGACTTATTGTCCTTACTTATTACCGATATAATTCACTTACAAACCTATTCTCCTATTTTCAATTTTCTGGCGTGAGTTAACGAACAACCGCAATCATTTCATTTGTGGTTACTTAGCGTTTGCCTTCATAATAACTTTTGATTCATTACTTCTTTCAAATCTAAAAGCACGCAGAAATACGTATGCAAACAAACCCTGGGTATTTTAATCAAAAGCTTTTTTTACTTTTTGTACTCGTGATTTGTGTGCTGAGGAGGCAGTAGGCAATAATAATAGCGTGGTTCGTTTACATTTTGTTCCTAATCTGTTGTAAAGTCTGAAACAACAGAGAGAACAAGCTTCACAGTATTCTTCTACTCAGTCAACTCACAAGTCTTTCTCTCCTTTCGGTTTACCGGAAATTATGTATGAACAACAAGCCTGTTGTGCTCAAGAATTGTCTGTGCCACAACTTTCCTTTTTTGAACTTTAGATTGCCTTTTTGGTTCCTTTATCTGGATACTTTTATAGTAAAAAGAGGTTCATGTCTGGTGAGTGTGGATGTAATTTCCCTGCTTAATTGCCCGTGAGGAGGGCTGAACTGGAGGTAAATAAGCACATACTGGTGGCAGTCGGAAATAGCTTTTTACTTTTTTGCGCCCTTTCAATTTATTTTACATCCCTAACTAAGCATAGCAAAGTAAGGAAGAGACAAGGAATTTAAGCCATTCTCTCTGTGTGTATATTCTGTGTGTGTACCTATCTTTCGCATGTGTATACACATTAATGATAACTGCAAACTAACCATCCCAACGCTCACTTAGTTTCGGTAAACATTCTTCTCAGCCTTACTTTCACCACTTGCAGAAACTGGAAAATGGGTTTGCACTCCATAATAATGGTTAAAATGCAAATTACTGTAATAAAACATGGTGTAATGGATGCTCCGAGTGCGAAGGAACATACGAAGTCTGCCCATGAGATTGGGATTTTCCCTAAAATTCCTTTATTGTTCCCATTCACACACTCCATCCGCTTAGATTTCCTTCCAAACCTACAAAATTGCTTGCCAGAAGCCAACGCTAGTTTTCTTTATATAACACTGCGCGGTATCTCTCAACTCTCTCATTCTTTCTTCTCTACTCCTCTAACTCAATTCTTTGCCAAAAATAGTATATAAATTTAGTGTCACCCGAGTTGCCTCTAACTATAGAGATAGACTTCAATTAATGATGATATACTTTGGTGGTATGTGGAATGAAGTTGTGTTCGGCGGTACACAACCATCACCATGCAGTGTATTAAAGTAGACAAGAGCTCAAGTACTTTCTTCGCCAGCGTCTGAGAGCTTTCTCCCCATCATTTGTTCTCATTACGGAGAAAAAATCCCCAAAATGCATCATTCATCACAAAAGGGAGCAACAATAAGTCAGGAGAGATCATTTTTAGGGGAGATGATAGAGGAGATAGTGAGAAGGCTAAGTGTACTTGTTCCAAAGGGAAAGTCGGAAGAAGATAGGATTATCATTGTGAAGAATTCTTCAGGAAATTGGGATTGACACTCGCACGTCCTTCTGACCCTTCCTTGATCATTAGTTCGATAATTTACCGTGTTTGAACTAGTCTCAATGAAACTATTCTTTCTCTGGCGACTTTCTTGTAGACAGTTGAATTAGGCAACTAGCTCTGCATACATACATATCTATTAGACTTCTCTCTCCCTACTTTTCTATTATAAAGAGGAACGTTAAAACTGGGGCTGATAGTTTTATAAAAGTATAGCAGTTTCATAGCTGCGGTGGTGGTGGTGGTGATCGTAGTGGACTACCTAACTAACACACCAGAAACTCTTTCATTGAGGGAGAGTTCCACAATCCAAATAGTTTCTGACTGCATGCGATCGTAAACCAAAAGCAGTTACTTACTTACTAATACTCATAATTAAAGTTACACCAAATGTGACACTCTGTTCGTCTTGTTAATCCTGTGTAATGTTGTATGAGCAGTAAATTGCTAGGGGGCAAATAAGCAGAGGAGTGCACCGGAGGAGTCAAGTCTCTAGACCACCATTATCCCAAGATTACTAATTGCATTTCCCCTTCTTTTTCTTTCCGTTTTTCTCCTCACACGCATTACACTCAAGAAGTAATTTCATACATCGACTCGCCTAAATTGGGTCGTAAAAGTCACAGGAAAGTCATAAGGAGTGCATATAAGTCGGTGAATACAATTCTCAGCTTACGAAATACTCCATGTTACTAAACTCCTCGTACCTCGTACCTTTTCTCTAATTAGCTTGGTTAGCTTCTCCTCAACACTCTGTCAATGCAAAAGACCACATATGGTGGAGAAATTATGGAAAGTGAGAATTTCTAAATAAGTCACGGCTCCGGCATGTTCTCGAATAAACCCGTCAGTCGTCACCGTCACTTAACTGGAGAGCACGTATAATTTTATGGACTTGCCACTGATTTTCTTGTTTTAAACACCCACATGCAGCTCAAAACTACAAAAGTTTTATATTATTATTAGTATAAATCGAGTGGAAAAGAAATCCAACCTATGTTTAGACTTTAGAAAACAACACGGTGAAAGATGTTATCACATGGATTCAAAAATTGAGTTCATTGGAGAAGTACTTGCCATTTAGAAATAGTAACTGTGTGTAGTTGCATGTGGTATTATTCGAGTGTAGCGTTACACGGTAACACAACACTTTCACACAATCTTTACACTCGAGGCAAACGAAAACCTGTAAGAAACCTCATAATCCAAGTAAGACACACGCGTGTCTATATGACACATACACGTGGAAGGGATTCTTCCACCAAAGATTTATTTCACAGGATAATCCTACGAAAGACTTGGTTGTTAGGAAGAAAAGGCTTATTCAATGGAAGAGAGCAGAAGGCAAGGGAAGTCTTTTTTACAGCGGAAGGATGATTTGAATGAGTTTGCTTTGTTCCTAATGTACACATTCTTTCGGGCTGTAAATTACCTAAAAATGGTGTGGAATTTCCATCTCCCTCATTTCCACAGCTTACCCGCATACATGCAAATTCCTTGTCGCTCTCAAACTGTGAAAGTCAATGGGATTCTTTCTTTTTCTGGGGAAATTACTAAAATGTAAAGAGTACATGTATAGAGTCCAATCCTACGGTTAAAACGTTAAAAGTGTGGACGAGTAGTACAGTTGGGAAAAACAGTCTGCTGTGTGGTTGTTACTTGTTACTAACCATGAAACGATTCGACCCTTTCACATTTCAAAGTCCTATTTTTAACACATTAGACTTTAGACAGCATTTTGACAAATTCTACCTTCCCTTCTTGTTAGCCCATGGAAAATTTATGATGTGACACTTCTCGTCAGACAGATTTGTCTGGTGGAGCAAACCGGCTTATGTGTAACATAAAGATTCTTGTCGGTTTTACATTATTCTTTATGGCTCTACCAAACTACCTACGTGATTCTGCATCCTTAAAATTACTATAGTAGGTATCTGTCTACTCCCCCAATGGATTTTAGATCATTTGTTGGCTCCTGCTTTTGGGACTAGAATTCCTCCAGAATTATGGAAAAGGGGAAACTAATGATTTTAAGGACCCAAGTTTAAATAACAATAATCTCTTTTTGAATTGACTTGGACAAAACCTGCCAATAGACCCCAAAGTCGCAGTCCACTTTTAACTGCCCGTTACAAACAATCGGAACTGTATGGAACTCGCACTAGATTTTCGTCCTTGAGTCTCTCAATACAGCAATCTGTGGCCACACTATTAGGTATAGTTCATGTCATTCAATAATAAACTCATATTTTCTCTTCATCTCTTCATAATGACTTGATGCAGATGACGGTTTAGCTACAGGGAGTGCACACACAACAAATCATGAGAAGACTGACCACGACCACTACAGCAGGAAAAGGCATTGCCTCTTATACAATTTAGGTTTTGTCCCATCCGTGTGTCCTCGATAGGTCGTTTGTTCAGGCTGCATCTGACTTCCATGGCCAGTTGACATTGACTAGTGACACTAACACTACCAAACCACATCTGTCCCACCCAACTCCCAGCTATAAATTATGGGTCTTCATTCCACCTCACTTCACATTCATTTGGGTTAATCTCAACGATTTGAAATAACTGGGAGCTGGTAACTGGTACACATATTGTCGCACAGCACAGTTCTGCTACTACACTGCTACACACACCCTCACAAAAGCACACAAAGTACAAAGTGTTATATCTATATGATCAAACACTATTCAGCTGTACTCATTCCTTGTCCCACAATCAAATTGGTCAGAAACATTACCCCACCCAAACATAGGCATACATACCTCTTGAAAACCAAACGATTAGTTTAATTGTGTATATGTCCTACTTGTAGTGGTCAAAAGCACTTGAACAAAGCATTAGTTTTCCTCAAGCCTTTTGCTCCTCTCTCAACGGATGTAATAGAGACATCACCTCTCAAACAAAAGAAGTGAGAAAATAATGATCACTTCAGCGAACAAAGTATAAAGAACATCTCTACTTTATTCTTTCACTCTGTCCTCTGAGCAAAAAAATGAGCAAAGATTGAATTTACAATTTAAATTTTTGATATAACGACACAACCCAAGAAAAGAAATAAGAAGTGAAAGCTTCTCATTTGAGTAGACGAGAGTCCGGAAAAGTTGAATGTTGGATTGAGAAGTGCCTGTCTTTCTTCCAACTCATTCCCTCAAGAAACAAAGATACATTTATTCATTTTCTTTGTACAATATTACTTGGCATTGTTGCTTTTACTGGAAGTCTGGAACTCGGTGAAAGTGTCTTATGGTAAAACACCACAGTTGTGGGAGGAAGTGATGGGTGGGTCGACTATGATAATGAAGGGCTTAAAAGTAGAAAGTTCAATTTAGGTAGGCAAATGCTCACGCAGTAAGTTTTTGTGGTGACTCAAAGTACACACAGTGCCTAAGTCATGTACAAGCATACACTGGGGGACTTTTGGTATGGCACTCCTTACTTTCCTTATTGTCACTTTCTTTTCAAGACTTTCATTCTGCAAGTCCGTGGCTTATTTGCACTTTCTTTAAAGTCTTTTTCACTTTCCATTTGGCATTTATGCGCCTTTCTCGTGAGATCTTCTGGTTGAATTGTTTATAGAATAGAATAGGATTTTGTTATATTTATTGTATTCCAAAACCTACACTCTTTTAAACCGATTGATAAAATGACATATTTCGCAATGCTATTCAAGCAACTTGCATATACTAAATGTATTAAACATGAGACAACATGCAGTGTACCCAACTGTGTAATGAATTTTGAAGATAAGATCGCCTTTCAATTCCTGTTATTAGAACTTGAATGTCATCCTTCATATTTTGCTTATACTGGATCAAATAGGGAACCTGCTAAGCTTTGAATTCACACTTGAGTGATTAAAATGTGGTGTGCAGAACTAGCAGTACCGTGGAATGCCTTCATTCGTAGTCTTGTCTGTTTTAATCTCTTACCGAAATCTCATGAAACACAAGTGCCGACAGGAACTCGTGAAAAGCTTCGTAAAGGAAGGAAATTCTCTACTCTTCATCCTCTCATTGCAATTCCCTTATCCTTCGTCTTTCTATCCTCTCAAATGCTGCAGTTAGCGTTTTTTGCCCCGTGGAACATGATAAATAGCCTTGTCAAAGTTTATGATTGATCTCCATTCTTTTTTAAAACTGAGATTGATCATATTAAATACTGAGTAGGTGGATATAATAATCCTCTTTCGGGTAGCAGCACTTTTACACGTACGTTTCGCACACTCGCTTTCACACTTAAAGCACGTACGCTAAACTATACTGTTGTTATGCATGGAACTCTTTCATTAATTAAGGTTAGTTCTACAGAGATTTAAAAAAGTTTAGTCAAGTATTTAGCTCGATAACTTTCTTCACTAAAACTCCTTCTTCTTTGTCTACAAATGCATACAGCTTTATACTTTAATAGGTAATAGTATTTTTCCATAATCCTAACAGGCAACCAAGCGATTGAGAAAATGAGGTTTAGAAAGAAATTGATACTTTTTGTGAAAGGTGATATGCATTCCACAGCTGTAGGGAAAAGAGGAGAGCAGACCTGAATTTTTAGCAGATTGCTGTGTTCCATTTCTCCGTAAAACCAAACTGATGCCTGAGCCGATATCGGGTAGGAATGGAAATAGCATGTTCTACTCGCAAATATTAGCGTAGTTCAAAAACATCACTAGCTTGTTGCCACCACGTACCAATGAATTCTATACTCGTATTGAATCGCATGATTTTCAACTAGATCGCATTTCAAGTGCCTTAAGATGAGAATTCAAACCATCAATGTTGAGCTCACAGTTTGGGTAGTGCCATCAACTTCCTTCCAACAATCAATTCATTATTCATTAAAGCTCGTACACTATAGAATATAGTGAGAAAGCTGGAATAAATTACGTGCACACTTAAGGAAACGCAAATGCTACTTGAAATGTTCCAATTCCAACTTCCAACTAGGCATTTACCAACCAACGTTGTAGCATGGGCGAGAAGGATAGCCCATAGATATCCTGAAAAGAGCTATTTAACATATTCAGTCTAATCAATCCC
>JAQGAB010002047.1:0-13411 GCA_034696565.1 Isotomurus graminis
CCTACAAGTTCCTACAATACGACAATCCGATTTTTAGAAAACTGTCAAAAACGTACCGAAACGTACGACACCTGGATCTCGTATTCTTCGGCTTTCAGGCCGTATTTGGCGACAGTCTCGAGATACACCTGATAAGGCGTCTTTGGTTGTTGCCAAGCCATATTAAAACAATCAGACGGTAAAACACTGACGACACAACGTCAAGAATCTACGACAGCGGAAAACTTTGCGAGAGAAGCCACGTGCGCCGTCACCTACAACTGAAACCTTCGACAACCACCGCTGAAATTGAATAGTGCGCCAAAAGTATGCCTTCTAGATTTCTTGTCACGCGGCAAAACCCGCGGCCTCTCAGAATTCAAAATATGCAGCGAAGACCAAACATTAAGTGTCATCCGGAGACGGATTTTTTGAATCACAATCGTGGAGGTGTCAAAGGTAAACACTGCGCTGATGGTGGGTTCGATTTTCATAATTTGGGTTTTATAATTATCATTTCTAATTAACTACTTATGGATTGGGATTCTAGAGTCATCAGAATATCGGGGACTATACTCGCCTGGAGCAAATTATACTGAGGTGTTATGTTGTTCCTAGTGCAGAGTTCGTGAAGCAAGGAAACTGGCGTTTTGTTTGGGAGCTGTTCCATTTTCGGGTGTTGTGGTTAACCCTTCTTTGGCAAGGTAAGCTTCAAGTTCTCAGTTAAACTTTGTGTTAGTGCCCAGGTCACGTGTGAGAAGTTGGGTGACGCTGATCTGAAATATAAACGATTTCCCATCATAACGTTATATAGGGAGTTTAAGACTTATTGTGGTTGGTTATGTGGAATTTTAGACTGTGTGTGGTGTGTGTACCCTTGATGAGTAATTGAGGTGTCCTTACATCTCTCGTGGGAATTGGATTCTCTGTAACAGAGTAACACCATAACCATAAGTTGACTATGATAATAATTATAATTGGGTTATTAAATATGAGGAGAGGATACTATACCTGTGAGAAAATTAATTTGTGGAGGATGGATGTACAGGAGTAACTTTGTGAGGGCTTTTATACAAATGCGTAACGTTTTAATATGACAAATGGATATTAGGATGTTGAAGAGACGGGGTTACTTTGAAACGAAAGATAACAGATATTATCTGATATCATTTGGAGGGCATATATTTATTTGTATTCTTATTTTGTTTTGTGCTTTGAGTTTTGAACCCACGACGAGCCATGTGATTTACAGAAAGCCCCAAATGTTTAGTCAGTGAGGGTGGATGAATGTTTTCTTGTTTGATGATGATCCAAAAGTTTAGGAGAGGATTTTTGTACTCCTTGAACCGTTCATAAGCGTCACTTAAAGATGGCTTATGATATGAATTTCATGTGGTAAAGATTGGAACAGGTTCCTTCGTTCATTTGCCTACAGTTGAGCTGACTTTTATGTTCATTAAAATCGAGATTAAGTGTATTTAAGTTAGTATCAGTTTTTGCACTTAAAGCTTAGTTGTTTAATTGATTTTAATTTATGAAAAGTAATGCATTATGTTGTGTACGTGTCTCAGGTGGTTTGCCCATATAGTCTTAAGTTATATAGAATACTATCTAGCATTTTAATTACAAACCTCTTATTCCTCGGCAGCCGTGTCAAACGGCATTGCAAATGGCAGGTCGGAGGGGTGCAATATAAGTACAACCACTTATTGTGTACTGCTGACAAGCGATTTATGATAGGAGGATTGGTAGAAAATGGATAATACAATCAGAATAAGGCAAACTATTCCTTAAGATTTTTAGATTTGTTCGCATAAAAAGGACACGAGACAGAAATATGTAGCAATTATAATTTTCTGCGAGCAAATATTTACAAGGCAAGGCAACAAATGAAACGTGTGAAGAGTAACTTTTGATTCTGTATTATTATGCTCTTGACATGCTAACCTTAAAGTACCTACAAATCGATCCCTTCCCTGACATCAATACACAAAATCAACCCATGTTGGTGGAGAACCATGAGAAACAAGTAGCAAAGTCTAAGTGCGCTATGGCAAATGATTTTTATTCATTTATTGATCAGGCTAAAGTGTAAGTTGAGGTCAGTTTCTGAAGTAAAAAATCTAATGTGTTTGCAATCACTAACTGGTTTAGAAGATTAAGTCAATCATTTTTAACGAGATTGTAGTAAGAAAGAGATCAAATTCTCGATCATTATTTTTAAGGTGCTTTAAATGTAACGAAATGCACAAAGCATCAGAAAATCAGAAATGTATTGTGAAACGGTTTATTTCAAATGTCAGGAAGAATCCCTTGTTGGTTTTAGTTGTAAATTTAAGATTTATAATTTGCCGTTTGCATATTGACTTTTGAACTTTTAATACTGGTGGTTATATATTTAGTAGACTTAGGATTTCAATCATGCTGCAAACAATTTATGCTTTACTGGAATCACTTCTGCACTATTAATCATAACAAGCCGTGGACTATACTTTACTGAATAGGAATGCTCATAATATTAATTTCAACTCAATCATTGGAGGTTTGTGTATGCTTTTGGTGAAATATCACAGAATCTATTACTTTCAGATTTCTGTGACGTGTCCAGAATAAACCACGTGAACTGTGAATAAATATTTACAGCTTACAGTTTACAGGGATGTTTCTTATAAATTGTCAGTGTGCTTCTTACACATTTATAGAGAAACAAATTAAAAATAGAATATTCGAAAGCTCACAGGATCTAGCTGAAAGGTTGGAAGGCAATTCACAGAATTCAAATAAATAAGACCAAACAAGCCTGAAATAGGTTTGTAATTTTTGTCTTCCCTTTCTCCGTATCTATGCATTCAGTGTTAGGTTTATCCCTGCATGCCTTTCGATACTTTAAGGATATTAAATTTGGCAAGGATAATAGTCGTCTATAGATAGTGCATGAAAAGTTGCATAATCATCCTTGGTTATTATGTACAACTAGTACAGCATACAAAGTCCGTTGATCAACTCTCACTTTCTAATTTGCCTAATAACAAATCAGTATCCTGTAGCTGGATTAAATGAAATAATAACAATAAGGGCTTTCCCATCTGCGAACGCTCATCTCTGTGACTTGTTTATGTCTTGTTGGAAAAATTTGAACTATTTCAAGGGTTTCTGATTTCTAAATACCAGCAACTACGAACACGGTTACGAGAATTTAGTCTACGAAATACGTGTAGTATTCCTTTTCCTATTCGTATCTATCATCTTCTCGTAATCTACCACTGTGTTAATTGTTGCATTATTATGCTGGTATTATGCACACAGCTTTGAAAATATGGAAATAGAATGTAATGATGACATAAAACATTTATTTGTGTTCCGTTAGGTATCTTTAACCATATTTTTGTCGTCGATTGATAAAATCTGCTGGTTTAGTAAGCTGTAAGTGCTTTTTTGTAAGAGTGCATAGTAAAATATTTGTATTAACATTTTAATGAAAGAGTTCCAGACTAAAAATTTATGTCTAGTAAATCTCAATTGAATTCTGAAGAATAATAATTTTTCCGTGAGGTTTCCTCGTGACGTGTATGATTCAATGTATCAAGACAATTCGAATGTGGGAAATAACTTTGCATGCAATCTGTTGAAGCCTCGTGCAGCCTCTGAAACTGATTATATACATTGTAGAGATTAGTTAGGTACTGGATGTATTATTTTATTAATCAGTTTCCCTTACAAAATCTGCGTCAATTTAGTTTTACATTGCATTACTGGAAATGTGGCTTACCAATATATGTAAATGTTCGTGTAAGCTAGTTTTACATAAAGATAACACGCCACGAGGAGTAGCTTATGAGAAGTAGAAGCACATTTAAATTAAACTGTTTGAGGATTTTGTTTGACGTCCACAATTGTGAGAAACTACTAGGGATCGCACAATTTATGGGTACGGAAATCTTATCATTTGTCTTTAAAAATTTGTATCAATTCTCTACCTTGAAAACTCTAAGGATAAAGTATTAGAAGCATTATTTCTCACACACCCCTATTACCTTGTAGTTGAAAATTTAATTAGTAAATAATTAAATTCATATGGTTATGCTAATTGGCGGGCATAAGTCAATTAAATGAATAAGATTCTCTTATAATCTTATATTAATGAACTCCTACTGAGGTGTAATCTGCCTTGTCCCTTTGGACAGTTAAGACTAAGAGCACCTCGTGTATGAAATAAATAAATAAACAAATATTGCATAGTGTTCGGTTGACTGATCTGGAATTTCTGCAACACATCTTTGCAGTGGAAGTGAACGTATCATGATTTTAATACTTAATTTTTTCTCTGTTAGGATTAGGATCCATTAGAGGAGGTTTCAGTTGTATGCCGATTAAGGTTAAGATTTGTGCTGTCAAGTGTCTGTTGGCATTGCCAGAAAATTGTACACTACGCAAGACTGTGCTTCCTGAAATCATAAAAGTTGACAAAATGACGAAATCACAGTTCGATATATGAAAGATTTGATAGTGTGACATGTACCCAGTCCCATCTGACCCTGTGCAAGCAGATCCTTTCCCAACATTTTTACTCTGCTTTTTGTCATCTCATGTCTGGAAACAATTCGTAAAAACTCCCAAATCCTCCTACTTTGTACCTAATGCTTGTTATTTCTCATAGTTTCACGCTTAAAATGTACCATAATTGGTAGACAATAACTGCACTTCATAAAATTGTGCAATATCTCAGCTATAATTCCGGGGTTTAAGATGATGTAACTAAGATTAAGTTGCCACTATACTGAATGACACTTATTAGGTCCTGACTTTAGTAAAATTGTACACTCATGCCTCCTTTAATTATAAAGTAGCCTTGCATGCTGATGCTAAGCTCAATCTCCTCCTGAAATATTACGAGATCATTATTAAGACATTTTAAATCCTTCTGTACAGTGGGATGCTTTAGACGTATACCCCACATGAAATCATCTGTTAATGTAAGATTAAGATAGAAACCCCGTATGTGTGCTTTTATTATCTGCGACTAAAATTTTTAATGCACATGAAAGACTGAAGAAAAATGTTCATTACTTCGCACCTACTCATATCAAAAGCAATTTAAAACTTGAGAGAACATAGCATGACATAAGCGTAACCTAATCCACGTCTTGAGACATGTAAAACAATATCCTCTTAAAACTCAATTCCTCGTTGTATAATAATCATAATAATGATATAGATTCAATTTCATACAAATCAACAGACTATGAATCGGCTTTCATCCATTTTCAACTACATCTCTTTATTCAACGCCGTTTGCACATAAGTTAAATCTAATCTCTCACGCATTCATCTAAGTCTCTCTATATTTTCAATAGAAGTTGTGTTGGGTTCTCAAGATGCAGTTTGTTTTTAGGCCATTGGCTTCCTAGAGTTTAACTTTGTTCTAGAGTAGAATTTCAACGTGCGAAAGCATCTCTTAAGTCATCACAATAGAAGGCTTCTCAATTTGATCTAAGAACAAGAGCCTATGAAAGTGAGAGTTTTAGAAGAGTTTTTGTTCTAGTGTGTGTGTATATATAATACATGTGTGTGTGTACTACTTAAAGAAACTGTTATACAATTGCTGAACAAGGGTGGAAAGTGATTAATGAAAATTAGGACTGGACGCATATGCTTGTACAGTACAGTTAGTAAAACTACCTCAATCTACGAGAGTTGTTGTTGAGTGTCAGAAGTGTGAATAATAAAGGAAGTAGCAGTGGTCGAGTCTCGAGTATCATCGGAGGTCTTCTCACACGAGGAGGACGTTGAAGACATCCCTGAGAGTCCTGAAGTCATTCTTATGGTGAATGTCGTGCGAGTTGTCGTCTCAATCAGAACTTGACGAGAGTAGCAGGAGGAGTGTTGTTGTGTCTGTGTGTCTCCCAGCAAGTGATATTTCGGAAGTGAGTCTCATTGAAAGCGGGTTGTGTTGTTGTTGCTTCCTGTGGGTGGTGGTGGATCTATTCAAACAGTGTGACACTCTTCATCACGTCTGCCTCCCACCGACCCGAGCAATTTCTGCTCTCACGACAGTTCACTCATTGCCTCGGAATGGAATAGACAGCCGTTGCTCTTCCTCCGCACCGGTTCTCCAACACTCTCTTATTTACCCTCTATCATCTAAAGGGGTGGTGTCCTATTGTTCACTTCACGTGGCTGCTTCCTCCGGTCAGAAATGTCCAAGTAAGTCAGCTGCTCTCTAAGTATTATGTCATATACACATTTTCCTGTGTGTCTCAAACACTCCTCGTTCTGTCAACCTGAGACAGGTAGTAGTATAGTAGTGGTGGTGCGGTGGTGATTCGCAAATTGTAATTTGTTGTATACTACTTACGCATTCCTTTTGTCATAATAGTCATGTATGCAGAATGTAGACTACCGGGTGCACGATTTCCAGAGTGTAATACTGTCTGCACACTTGTAGTAAACGGTAGAGTTGCGCTATGTTTATTCATTATTGCACTGCAGTCATCTCGTCATATAGCAAGTTAAGGCTATCCAGCTAATCCAGCACATCTACTTGCTAGTCTACCTTTCATGCTTATCTAATCTGAGGTTCCTGTACTGCTTATCTGCGCGGAATGGAATAAGTTCTGTGGTAGAATTACGTGTTAAATGGAATTCAAGTGTGTGTAAGTCTTTCATGGAATATTTGGATATTTGCCTTTTGTGGCTGTTAATCTTTTACCAATGAGACAGATAGACATACATATCCTGTTTTTCATGGAAGTTTAGTTTCCTCGTGGTGAGGTTTTCTTGGATGATTTTAGTGAAGATTCATGCGTACAGATTTTCAGAAATTTGCTGCATTCAAAGTGTATCCAAAACATTGTTTTTAAAATAGAAATTGATTGTTTTTAATAGTGGTGAAAAACCTGAAAGAAAGTAAAAGTGTGACATGAAGGCTGAGGTTCACAGGCTTAAGGTTAATTTAAGGAGGAAGAGTGTTTGGAAAGGCTAATTACCATTTAATAAATAATGACTTTAATGTTTTGCAGATCGTGATACAAGATTTCTGAGTGACGTAGACCTGGGAACTAGAAGTGGAATTTCCTTGTGAAGATCCCGAAGATTGCATGCATGTGGCCACTTAAACTCCAGCATTGCCTGTATGCCGCTGTATTCTAATTGGCGTAATTGTTCACAAATTCACAAGTAAAATCAGCGTGCTCAGGATTTAAGATGTTAGTTGTTTGTCAGTGACTTGTTCGGAACATCTAAAAGTAGTGTTTTATCTGTGTCTGTTTCTACCTTGCAGTCTTTGTATAAAGCGTTACTAGAGAACTCAAACCCGCAAAGATGTACGACGGCGAGGATTTTATTTTCGATGATAAACGACCCAAGGGTAAGTCTAATATTGATCCAATCTCACTGCATGAGCAAGTGGTAGCATTTCCGTTTAGAAGGAATAAGTACTTATAGGGGTGAAGCGTGATAGTTTTTAAAAATCAAGTTAACGTCTGGACATTGGGAAACAGTCAGCAATCGTAAATGTCTTAAATGCAATGTATAGGTTTTAATGGGTGGAATTGGTAGTTAATTTTTAGTTGCAGAGCTCGTACATTTATTTGACATTTCAGTTCAGTTGGCATGTAGCAATCAACTTCGTTGGTAGTACAAGGCCGATTTATTCCTCGTCCTCCAATCCAATTGGAACGAGAACAGAAATTCATAGTTTCGACTTGAAATAAATTGTTAATTGATCTTGAATTGGTATTGATCGTGAT
This sequence comes from Isotomurus graminis, assembly GCA_034696565.1. NCBI lineage: Eukaryota > Metazoa > Arthropoda > Collembola > Entomobryomorpha > Isotomidae > Isotomurus > Isotomurus graminis. The sequence continues at coordinate 7,728 of JAQGAB010002047.1, forward strand.
TCTGTAGTGAGTTTTAGGACAGCAAATAATTTATAAACAATGTAAAAGCGGGTACAAGGGACAGCATTAGTGACTACCAGGGCCGGTTGCCGTAGTCTGAAAGGGGAGCCGGACAGATCAATATTCACGTTGTAATTTCAATATGTGGGAAAAGAGACAGACTCGAACCGAATCCCGGGTATTCCAACCAAAGGGAGTGCTCCGAAAAGCTTTAGCTTAGGATGGATGGGATGTAGGAGTTAGGGTGCTCATGACGTGTGCTAAAAGTGAAACTGAGCCGAGCCGAGGTCAGTCATCTAATGTATTTTTTAGGTACGAACAACAGTCTAGAAGAAGAAGAGAAAGACCCGTCTCGGTTAGCGAATGGTAAATTCATTAACGTGACGAGGTCGGAAGGCAGCCACCACCAGGAGCAAAGGCACGTCCTGTGTACTGAACCAGTGACTGAAGTCAATTCGGTGAACTGGAGAAAGAAATCAGAATTCCCTAACAATTTGTCCATTCCTTCGTCTAACCAACCAATTCCAAAGATGACCAAAACCGTCTCTAGCATAGTCGATTTCTACAAAGGACGCTCGGTGTTCATTACTGGGGCTACGGGATTCGTGGGAAAAGCGGCTGTGGAGAAAATTCTACGAACGTGCAAAGAAATTAACAATGTCTACATTCTCATCCGACCAAAATCAGGCTTTGATGTCAAAAGTCGACTGGAAGAACTACTCAATAATTCCGTAAGTTCTTGAATCATCTTTTCAACTTGTAGATCTATTCTAATTTTATGGCTAATGTCGGCGTTTAACCTGCTTCGTGTATTTTGACTGCCAAGTCTCATGCGAATGTAAGAGTTCACTTTCATGTGTGTACACGTTCATTATGCTTGTGTCATTACGCCAGCACTTCAGTGCATGTTTCAGGATGGATTTGCCAGTTGTATTGTATGAGATGAAACTAGTTAGAAGTAGCTTACGTGAGACAACTTGCATTTTCTGTGCATGAATATGAGGTGCGTTATGAGTTTATTAGTAATGAGATGCTAATCTATTTGTCTCTTTGTAGCTGTATGATACTCTTAAAGCGGAAAATGCTGAGATACTGAAGAAAATTGTGCCTATTCCGGGTGACATTACTCTCCCGGAACTTGGAATTAGTGAGGCAGATCAACACACTTTGACAGAAGAAGTGTCTGTCGTATTTCACTCTGCAGCCACGGTAAAATTTGATGAGAAGCTGAAGTTGTCAATAAATGTGAATGTACAAGGAACAAAAAGAATCGTCGAACTTTGTAAACGAATGAAACATTTAGTCGTAAGTTGAGAGAAATCATTTAAATATATCACCGCTACGGCGTCTTAATGTTTGTCTCGATGATAATGAATTTCGTATTTCAGGCTTTGGTGCACGTATCTACTGCCTATGCAAACTGTGAACGAGAGGAAATTGAAGAGGCCATTTATCCTCCTCCGTGTGATCCGGACAAACTGATCCAAAGCATGGAATGGATGGATGATGATATTGTTGAAACAATAACGCCCCAGTAAGTTGTAAAACATGAACATTGGTTGTCGTAGAGTTAATATAATTAACATGGTTAAATGGAATACAGATTGATTGGAAACAAGCCTAATACGTACACGTACACGAAAGCACTAGCTGAACACATTTTGAGTGAGGAAGCTGGCGTTTTACCAGTATGCATAGTACGTCCGTCTATAGGTACAAATGTCTCGCATCATTAATGATTGCAAGTGATGTCATGATATTAATAAGCTTCCTTGCTGCCGTCCATAGTTACGGCGACATGGAAAGAGCCGGTTCCAGGTTGGGTGGATAACATCAATGGACCTACTGGTCTCATAGCTGCTTGTGGTAAAGGCGTGTTGAGAACTTTACTGTGCCACCGAACTAAAATAGCTGATCTGATTCCTCTGGATTATCCTGTGAATCTAATCATAAGTGCAGCTTGGCATGTTGCCTCCAACAGGTATTACAGACTTGCGTATTACGTAAAGATTATTTTTGTTATGCTAATGGCACTTTAAATGTGATTTAGGAGTAACGAAATCAAAGTTTACAACTGCTGTACTGGAACTCAAAATCCACTCTTGTGGGGTCAGCTCCAAAATTGGGGGTTTCAGCACTTGAAGAGCAACCCACTGAATGATGTTATGTGGTATCCTGCAGCCAACTTCAGATCCAATCCAATTATGAACAATATTAATGATTTCTTCATTCACTATGTTCCTGCTTATGTTATGGATATCATAGCTCGACTGTCCGGCCGAAAGCCCATGTAAGCGATCTGACAAACAAAGAAGTGTTTTTACTAAAGTTACAAGTTTCTTGGTTTTAACTAACTGACATCCTTGTTATCTAGAATGCTCAAGATTTACGGAAAGTTGACGAAAGCTCTCAACTCACTTCGTTTCTTCACAACTCATGAGTGGCGTTTCGTGACAGATAATATGCAAATTTTGCATGGAATGATGGCTTTGGAGGATCAAAAGACCTTTAACTTCAACGTTAAAGATATCAACTGGCAGACCTACATTGGTCAATACTGCCTGGGAATTCGGAAATATGTTATGAAAGATGATCTCAGCACACTGCCGGCAGCCAGAAAACACGTTAGGAAGTGAGTTCAATGATACCTGAAGATAATTTTGCAATGTATAAAGGGAATGACACTAATTTGCTTCTTTCACTTCAAGGTTGTATTGGGTGCACAAATTCACTCAATTTTTCTTAATTTTGATCTTCTGGCGAGCTATCATGTTCCGGTCAGACACAGCCCGACAACTATGGTCGTTCATGTTCGGGATGGTTCTTAGAATGGGTAGAATGCTGCCAATTGGTGAAGCTATATGATAAGTACTTTATCACTTTCCGTTAAAATTAATAGCTACAAGCGTATAGTTCTAATGAATTACTTTATAGCACCCACGAATATTGTTAAACCTAGCAAAGTTAAGAATACTTATAGAATTGTTTTTACGGTCATCCAGATCCTTCGTAAAAGATAAGTGCTCTACCTGGGACTTAATTGTATGTTAAAGCAGAAACTTTTCAAAAGACAGTTCATACAACATTCTGAGGGATAAACTAATAATTAGAAGTGTAGCAACAAAGGATTATTGCAAAGTGGTAAGGAGGTTAAAGCATGAAGGAACCTGCATTCACTGAGACCTTGAGAGCAGTGGGTTCTAAAATTCTTATTTGCAGTGTTTAAAAAAGATAATATTCAGTTATTATGTACATGAGGTAGTTCAGATCCTCATCTTTTAGAATTGTAACCTGAGTGTAATAAACAAAGTAATAAGTATTGGGTGGAGCAAGAAGTTTCGGGATCCCATTCAGTAACTCTCTTTCCGTTGTCGTTTAACTTGTTTACCACTTCGCAATAATGGAGTGAAAATAAAATTATGCTATGTGAGCTCCTGCCATACTCCAAATATGGAATATATTCCTTCCTTTATGATAACTTGTGAATGTAGTCAGAGTAAAATACAGTTGTGTGAGTAACTTGTCACTAATACTTTAAATAATTTCTGACAACAAATATGCCAAAGCACAGAACTCCAGCATCACGTGCTGGTTATTTGATAACACCAAAAACTTATGTAAGTTAACTTTGTAAGGGATCATGTCTCATCCTTTAGATGACACTGCCGTGAAGTGGAATGGCTTAGATCTAGAAGCAATACGAAGAAGATGAATGTTCGTAGGACAGATGTGTATTGTAACGTTAGTGACAGCAGTCAACGAATTTTGAATTGTAGATTCCTTTTGTAATTCAGTTCTTTTTAAATCTATCGCTACTTTTGTACAGATCACTTCTGAATACTGCAGCAGCAGCTATTATATAGTATAGGCAGCGTGACCTCTTTTAATTTTGTCAAAATGGCTACTCAACCATGAAAACCGAAAGTTTCTATGGGCTTTCATAATAATGGGGAAGTCACTTGTACACGACGTGTGTTTAATTATAAATCGTCTAAGTACTGCTGTAACCTTAGCTTTGACAGGTCGCTTGTGAGAAAAGAAAAGTTTGAGGCGATAGACTTTCCAATGAAGTGTGTAATACCTATTTAGCTTTTACTACAAACTAGGTACTTACTTGTTGTGGCTTCTCCAACTGGCCCTGTTTACACTGCATAACAAAGTAAATAGCAATAGCAGTAAAAGATAATCCAAACCTGTACTTAATCTTGTATTGAATGTTTGAATTTTTAAAGAGTTGATTCGATAGGAACGAAAGTTTCTTGTTTGTTCCAAACCCATCGTAAATATGTAGTTAACGCAAGCATTATTAATTATCTGTGTGATTGGTCCAGGCCCAGACCGTAGGAATGTATATGACTTGTATAATACAACAACATTATTTTCCCAGTAAATTCTAAAACATGTCATAATGTCATCAACGTAATTGTAAGAAAACATTGAATTTAGGTGTGTGTACAATACACAGAGGAAGTGTGAGGAATCTCAAACTATTTCACATGGCATTATATAGTACCTGATGAGGCTTTATTGTTTCGAAAAGTTTTGCCCAAAAGTTGTTCTCAACCTAGTTGTACACACACAAGTGCGAACTTGGCCTGAAGTTCCCATTATTAGTCGGAGTGTTCTTGTCCTACATGCAAAGTTTAGTAAAGAGTGTAAGTACAGGTAACAAGGACCGAGATGAGCGCGAGGGTCTGGGCCTTCAGATTCCACAGAGAGTTGCTCTGAAGGAACGAAATTTTAATGTTCGACGAACCGTTGGTCGGGAATGAATCACAGATGAGTAAATAACGAAATCTGGTCAGTGCGTTTAGTTGAATGACATTTCTTGTACTACTTCTTGGGAAATTTCATTATGTGATTCATGTCACGTACAGTTATCTTGCTAAGTTGCTCCAAAAACGAATTGGCTTTCTTTCTACATATTATTATTATATTCTATTTGCTCAATTGTGTGTTATAGTTTATTGAAATTTTATTTTCATATGTTAGAGAACATGCTCACTGGGAAATATGTCTCTGACACTCTGACTTGGTTCATTTGTTGATCGAATAATTACGGTACAGTGTGTCAAAAGAAGTAGATATGAAAAATGGTGCTTATATTTCATTAATATTTGTATACCATTCGAATCTGGCTCAAAGTTGCCATTTGTAATAAATAATATTATCATTACTGTAACTCAATAATTACACATAACTGTTAGCTCTCTAGCTCAAAGCTTTTAATTCCGTTCAATTGAATGATTTTGAATGATTGAGTAATTGCGGTTGCTATGATTGAGTTTTTCAATAAAGTCTTTGAGCATAATCGATTTTCTCCGCAATGCGATTTCTTTGAACACATCTCTTCTTCCACACGGCTTTGTCTGCATCTTGTGTGTGAGGTGTGTAGCATTCTTCCAAGTCTTCATCATTGCAATCACGAACTAAGTTGTACCTGTCACGATCACACCTTTCAAAACCTTCTCTGTCTCATCAGAGAAGCGCATTACTTATTCTGCAAATACTGCCTCTCGGTGAGTAGAATTTAATCGCTCTAACTATCCACATACGAGCCCCATACCCACTTCTGGGAATTGAACACACTTGATCCTCTCCCTTCTTTACCTTCACTCCCCAATTAATTCCGAACGTTATTTCATCGAAAATCTAATATTGCTCATGATGCATGCGTAACTGGA
>JAQGAB010002048.1:0-13410 GCA_034696565.1 Isotomurus graminis
ACAAATAACAACCTTTCTCCATTTCAGCATCCCCAATTACCATAATGCCTTATTAACCAAAATTCTTTTAACAAAGTAGTAAAGTACCCGGTGGGTGGTGAACAAACATTCTAAGTTATAAAACAAAAAATCTACAATACTAATTCCCATTACTGTTTATCAAAAATTCCCCAATTGGCAATAGTCCTTCTCCTCCCGATCCCCATTGAAACTACACTAATTAAATTCACAGAACGCATTAAGTACTCCCTTTATTCCGTACAGTTGACTCGGACACTCTGCCACAACAAATCCTCTCAAGGAACCAAAGCAAAGGAAAGCTCAGGACAATTACTTCTAGCAAAACTAGTCTCACGGGAATCCCAAATTCCCTCAACACTCCAAAGCAAACTATAATGATGACAGTTTTCTACCGAGGATGCTCTAAGGACAATCGCTTCTGGCCTGACTCTGTCTGCAAAGTATCTTTGTCCAATTATCTTTATACTCTCAATAGATCTCTCTCAGTAATGAATGCTAATAATAATGTTTAATTTAAGGAAATGCCAGTGCCTGAAAAAAACTCGATGTACAGATACGAAAAGAAATGCTACTGTCCATCACGTCTCTGTAATGGAGAGCTTTCTTCTAAATCAGAACGAACCAGACTTTCATGGAACCTGACTGCGCTAATACTTTTACTACTCGCTTTTACATTTACTCCAGCCGGAGAACAGCAACTTGATTGAATGCTTCAATATCAAACTACATAGTGTATACGGACTTTTACAAAGTATATTTGACACTAAATTGTACGTATTTTTTGTACGTTGTTGCCAAAAGCCGAAGCTTATACACTTGCTTGGATGTCACAGTATATTTTAAGCATTAAAAACTAATTCCGAACGAAAAGGTGCTTCAAACACAATCTAAAATTTTGAGATTTGTACTTAACCTAGTTATTCATATTGCATATTTTGTGTGTAGATTTACTCAATCTAACGAAGTGTTGTAGCAGCAAATCCTAATAAAGTTTTGTGCTGAAGTCAACTTTACCCCGTTTTCATCTCATGTTTCATTGAATCGTGTTACTCTTTCTAATATCACTTATTAACTCTAATTTAAATGCATTTATTGGTTCATAATAGAAATGAGAGTTCCGTACAAAACTCTTGAGAAATGGGATGATTCATTTACAAACATATAAAATTTAGTATGAAGCAACGCTGTCTACTTTTTAACTTCTTGCAACTTGCAATTGACAAAACTGTAAGTCCGTGGATATATTACCAACTTGTTTTTTTAATCTTTAGGCAATCACTATGATAATATTGAGACCATTAGCCAATTAAGCTATTTCACGGTTTATCGCGTGCTGCTTTAAAAACCCCGATATTGCAAACCTCACTTCCGTCTTCCTTGTTTAATACACATACACCTGGTTAACAAAAAGTTTAATCAAGATCATTTTACTTTTCAGAGGATATTTGCCTGATTGTTTCTTACCAGGAACAGTGCTTTCATAACCATGTATTAATAATCTTCTGGGAAACTGAATGAGTGCGTCAACAAAATAATATATCAACATTATCAACGCCAATCATTATTAGCAAAATTGCTTTTTGTGCTCATCTTCATCATCACAACTCCTACACAAAAGACAATTATCTTTGTTTTTAACAATGTGTCATATTCGACATTTTCTTTTAATTTCAACTCAGACGAATCCCACGTTATTGGTGTCAGTCAACAATATGGGAATCCAATAATGATACATAACATAGACTCTCTTAGTTGAAACCGTTTCACGTTGTTCCTCATGTATGAATCATACAAAATGATACAGTCTGTCACAGCAAAACAAACAGCTCAGTTAAGTGCTTATACTATTTAGTCATTAACACAGATTTTTAGTATGCAAGGAATCCGTACAATCTACACATTTTCTGCACCCTAGTAAACCTGCAGGAAGAATAAAGACCTGAAACTCAACTAGGGAATCAAGAGAGTTCCTGGTATACATTGTTTATCAATTCTACCCTCTTATGAAAGAAATTCCATGAATCCATAATCTAAGAATACCTTGTAAGCCATCGTCGTTAGTTTCTCCCTGAGACGACATTTACTAAAGATGAAGATGATGAACCAGCTTATTCGGAATTCAGATGGTCGAATGGCAAATATAATCATTGGAAACTATACTTTGTACGCTTCTTGTATATAGTCAATCACCATACTACTATACCTTATCTATACTTTCTCCAATCTCATTAATGAATTTACCTCTCACAGTCTCTCGTTTCGTTCCATGAGTTTTGAAATTGAATCAATAACAAGCATCAGTTACCCTGATTACTCTCACATCATCCCATACCGCTCATTATTCCTTAACTAACGAAACTCCCAGAATTCCACCGTTTCACTTTCGTACAAACTTTAAAAGTACAATCAACCCGATGTTCCAAAAGTCACATCCACTCCATTATTCTTACAAGACGTGACACGTAAGAAGAAAAAATTACAGAGTAACTACAGAGATCACTCTGTAATACACAATACCTCACTAATCCCCATACTTTTCTCCTGTCAATCCCCACGCAATGATAGGCCGTGGCACAAGATCACCAACTACCTGCTGCGGACAGAATGACATGACAATTGCAACCACAATAGACTCAGTACAAAAACATCTCTGTACTTTCTGCTACGCCACACTAAAAACTGAACCATTCTTCCACGCACATACACAAATAGTACTACATACCTATACTTTACAGTTTACTTCACGAAAAGAAATACTTTCACTCAAAACAACACAAAGATACTTCATTGCTTTCAGTGCTAATTACTCCAAGCGGAAACATTTCCTATTGTCTCGCACTAATAAAGGCTTGTCACTCACCGTTATCTCAATCATGGCAGGCATTCACTTTCTCTTCAATGAATGAAAACATTCAATTACTTCACTCACTTCAAACGATAAGACAATTGAACCAAAAAACCCCAATCTTATTTCAACCTTACTAAGCAAATCTGTTTATTTTAAAAATTCCTTTCCTCGCCATAGGTTTTTGCATTCAAATCTCCAGAACAATCAATGCACGATGAAAAAACACCAGCCAGCCCTTTCAATCTCAAATCTGAATTACCAGTTTCCTTGGTATGGCTAGGCAGCCTTTTATTGATCTACATTTCCATACCAAAGAATAAAGTTAAGAGCATAGTCATCTTTTTCCCCATCCTTTTACATCCGCTTTGTTCCCTCATATTCTGGAATTATTTTCACCAAACAAACTAACCATACACAAACCATGACCAAATACACAACCAATTTCACCAAGCTTAACAAATAAAAAAATAGTCAAGTGAACCTGAACGGAGAATGGCAACTGAAAGTGTAGCAAATATTGCGTCTAATTCCACGCAGACATTACAAGACGCTTCATTTCCCACGTCCTAATTAATTGACAGGTACACGATGACCTAGTTTTCTTTCTTTTTATACATTTTTTCAACTTCACAAAGTATCAAATCATGTGCATGCTTATTTCCACTCTCGTTCCTGTTTGTATTTAATATCACAATGTGCAAACACAGATACTTTTCCTCCTTGAAATGAAACAGATTCCTTGATTTCTACTCAGACAATATTTAAAGTCTCCAGGAGACAAGAATACAAAGTCCTCAAAAGGATTAGAAAATATGGGAGCTTCGATATTGAACAGCAAATAACGGATTCTGGATTCTCATACAAAAATTTCACTTCAGTTTACCATATTCTAATATTCCCATCTAACCTAAAAAGCTCAGTGACACATTTCTTCAAGTTTATTGTCAGCGAATCAAAAAATGGACGTCTGGAATTTCTGGAATGAAATATCAAATTTGGATCTCATACACCTAAAATTCACCTAGAAATAGATAACAAGTAAAGTGGCAATCTCCTGGCAGCTTCCTGCTTAACTATTGAAAGTTTGGTTGTAATATCATGGTCCAAAAGCATAGAGGCTGACCTACAAGCCTCTCTGTCATAGCGACGATTCCCCTTCGCATCTCACAATACTTTGTGTGTGCATGCTTAGTGCTTAGGCCAATCGCATTGCTAAGGCTCGGGGAGATTTCCCGAGAACGGGAAGACTATATAAAAGGACCCTAGACTTATTCCTCCACTCTGTCTCTGTACAAACTCTCTCTCGAACACTTTCTCCACCGTTCTTCCCAGCCACCACAAGTTCCGTTACATCAAAGTTTCACTTCCATAAGGGCCCGCAGATCAACTCTCTCCTTTAACAAAACCTCCTAAATATCCCTCACCACTCATTGGAGAACATGAAGCAATCGCACATACCCGGTGTTTACCTCGCTCTGTGTGGAACCGTCCTTTTGGGACAACAAGCTGGTGAGTATACAGTTTCATGAATATTCTAGACACATTCATTAATACACAATATCCCACAAGATCTAAATCCGATGAGGTCCAAACCCTATAAGACACACAACAATTAATTACTTCTCCGAGCAACTCAATATCCATCACAATCAGAGTGATGACAAGAGCTTAATTACAAATCGCTCAGCAGAATTTAAGCGCAGATTATTCCTTCCTTCCGATCGAGTTCTAGTTTAATCTATATGGTATAAATACACACAAATCAGGATTACATAAGGACGTGTTTTCTTTCATCTCCATCGGCTTCACATTTTCCCAACCACAATCCAATTTCCGGTAGCGTACCTACGAGAAAAGGGACGAATTGCATGTTCCTACCAAATGCATGCTTAGAAGGATCAAACTGATCATATTATGTGATTTCCATTTATAGCTTCCTACCAGGGAAATGCACGCGAATAAATTCCTACAAACAAGAATTACTCATTTCCTCAGAAACTTTCATAACATTATTATTGTCATGAATAAGTTGAAATTTGAGTGAAGGGAGTGGCACGAACTTGAAAAGGATTTTGAGAGATGTAATAAGATTCTCGTTCACTGATGAATAAGCACGAAGAGCAGGAGAAAGCTGAAGTTATTTGAGAAATGCTCACAAGCGCTTTATTGAATTTAAAATTGAGGACCAAGTCACCAAGTTTAGAATATTTATGCAAGTAGGAAAGTAAGAATACAAAGTTTACGTCTGGAATGGCTAAGAAGCTTCGTTTCTGCTGCAACAAGCATAGGACCTACACAAACACACACACACTTGTCAAAAGACTCCCTTGATGTCTCAAACGCCTTTATATTTGAATTTGAATTGCGAAGCAACCTTCTCAAGGGTTCTTGTATACATTAATTGCATCTCTTGTCTCCATAAGTCCACACCAAGGAATGTTCTCCAGTTCTTGTTTCCTTAAATCCATACACCTTATTCACCTACGCTTATTTTCCCTGCACACTTTTTCAAAATTACATTTAACTACTTGCGAACTTATAAAGTATCACAATCACACACATTTCTATTTGAGCAGAGTAGGTGAAACGCACTTCTTCTGATTACTCAATATATTGTTTATGGTCATGTCATTTCATTTATTTAAAAGGAATCGCATGGGGACACATCGAATGCTACCATTGCTTGTGGATCGATGATATTGAAGATCCAGCATTTTCTCTTCCAGAGTGCCGTCCAAAGTTCAACCCTCTACGTCTCACAAAAGAAAAGTGTCCTATGGGTTGTATGACAGCAGTAATGTATGGAATTAATAACGGTGGTAAGATCATATAGACACGTTCTTTTGGTTAAATGAGGTGCACACTTCAAAGCGCCCTGGTTTCAAGGATGTATACAAATCTTCACAAGTGCACCACGACATCAAATCAAGCACCTCACAACTTATTTACGGAAATCCCTTCCTCAAGTACCTTGCATTCATTCAATCACAAATTACACCACAAACTTGACTTTTGCACTCGTTTTTTATCCACAAGTATTCCTCGTACTATTCATCAAGAAAATAACTAGATTTTATCACACAACTCGTCTTGAATTCGACACACATTCTTTCGAGAGCTCTCATGAAGCAGATCTTCACATATACATATCTCCACACAAACCTATGGATCCGGACTCATCAACCCTTCAATAGCATTCACTAAAAGCTTTCAACTTCATAATTATTCTGTCTGTCTGTTGTATTTAATCCTCTGAATTCACTTTCCCTCATTAAACTCCAAAGTATCACCTCCGCACTTTTCACTTTATCACGTTGCACTGACTACACTATTTCATAGCACACCATCAACGGAGACATCATACACAGAAATGATTTTCTTTCGCAACCTTCACCATAGTCAGTGGTGCATAATAAAATATATCAAGCACAACGAAGAGAAAGGATTTTTGAGTTCACCTAACGTGTATATCTACAATCACGTCAGTTCTAACTGCACACCAGAGGCTTTTATCTCACTTGATGATTTGATGGGTTTGTAGAGATGCTCACTGCTTCCTTGAACAAAAACCTAAAAGCTGGATTTTTAAAACACTCATTGTCAGATTTGTTCCATATGTTCCATCCAGTGAAAATTCCTAGAATCAATTTCACCATTTTTCCTCAAGTATCCCCCCAAGGAATGTTGAGCTGTATATCTTTCTGTTCTAATCTTTAGTGCAGATGGTTCACTACACAAATCGCTTATTTGGCTGGCTTCCGCTACTCTCTGTATGACACTTAATGAATAAAAGAAATCCGCAAGCCATTCCAGAAGACTTTCACAGATGTCTCCGATCCGATCCTTTATATAACCTCCAATTTCCTCTTTCACATATATTCGTCACAACCGTACAGTGTATCCTCCCACACACATGACATTCCTCAGACTCCAAGGTTGGGATGGCCAAACACTTTTTCCTCAGAATTCTAAATACCTCGCCATCAGCCAATCTTTCTAGGGACATCAAAGTAATTTGAGCAGACAGAATATATTAATGAATGGTGAAAGACCATCGAAGCGTTGAGAGAATTACAAGTGACACACTGAATGGCATTTCACCTCCAGACAAAGTGACATTGGCAACTTGTTGAGTCTTTCAATGTACTTCGTCCAATTGCTAATGACATGCATCACTATATACAACTTTCACTACTACTTGTCTTGGCCCTGTCGTCGTCTTCTTTTGACGCGAACCTTCAGTATAGTCTGGGCCACTCATTTCCTTCGCCGAAGAATCTCTCACTATACTTCTCATTGTGTATTCCTCCATCAAAAGATAGCAACTGGGAATACGCACAATAAAAATTAGGCATATTTCCCAATCATGTGGTTCGTTGTATGGACTTCCATAAGATTCACAGACTCAAAGACTGACAGTGCAAAAGCTAAACTTCCCGTTTACTGTACACCGAATGACAAAAAACATTTAATTTTCTTCAGGATAAACTCGCCTACAAAAACAGACTACCTGGAAAATGACGAAGGAGTTCTGAGTCTATTGGAATGAACACATTCAAGACGATTCTGTCTATTTCTCTTGTGTGCCAACTATAGACTCAAGATGTACGCCTACATGCAAAGTTGTATTTGTGCAAACTGCAGAATACAGAAGAGTTTGCCCTGAGGTGTCTCTGTCAATTAGCCATGAATGTTTACACGTCCAGACAAGTAAACATAGTTCTTTCAATCAGATAGTTTGTCTTGGCGTTTGTTGTACCCTTTCCAGAAGGCCTGCATTTCTCCCAAAAACCTTTTGTAGTCTGGGCCTTCAGTCCTTAATAAAGAAACCACGGTACGCCATTGAATTGAACAACTGAGATGCTGATAATGATGAGGGTTTCATTCAATTAAGTCTCCATATCTTCCCCTTCTATCCCTACTTTGACCTCACATCCAATCTCAAAACCTCCTACAAACTACTGTCTCCGTCCAAGTGGAAACCACTCCCATTTTACTTATTTCACAGCCCATAAGCATCCGTTCATGGTCATTAAACGTAGATACGAGACAAATAGACCCAAGGAACTTAAATAGGATTATTCATACTTCATTATGTTTTATTTGTGTGTATTTTTCTAGGTACCATATCTGAGAGAAAGCTCCAGGACATTGATGTGGTCCTCAATTCCTCTTCCAGTGATTCTCAGGGTCAATTTCACAGAAATATGGCGGTTCACAAAGGCTCCACTCTCTACAGAGGCTGCTCAAATGAAGAAATCCAGCCTGGTTGGGAATCCACTTGCAGAGTAAAACACGTACCATATACTCAATTTCAAGACAAAAGTCCAAGCTTTAGATTGCTGTCACTGTGTGTGTGTCTTTTTTCAGGACTTTTCCCTGAAGAACGATGACCAATACAAATTCAAAAGGGTTTGCTACTGTACAACTAACTTGTGCAATGATCAGTTTGCCGTACGTGCTTCGTCGTCTGGAATAAAACACATTACAACTTTGGATGCACTTTCTTCACTATGGGTTGTGGCTATTACCACAATCCTGGTGGGAAATGCCTTGTCCTCTCTCTTGGAATTTCACTATAAGTAACATCAAAACTCAAGGATTTAATTATACTGATACAAGACTTAGACTGACATTTATTTCAAGAACAACACAAAGAAAAACGCTTCATCGGTCTCGAGGAATTCGTAAATTAAATTGGAATGTAATTTGCAAACCAAGCAACATTTTCTACATCTATTTCGACATTGTTATCTACCGATCTTACACATTGCCTCACATTCTAATACATCAACGATAGTGAAGCAATTACAAAAAGATATTCCCTTGAACTCTTACAATGAACAACAACTCATTCAACTCAACATAAACTCACAGCAGTCTCAACGATGAATCTTTGTCCAGGAACCACAGAATTTGTAAATTAGTCATTAGAACTAGTCACATAAACTTTGTGTATAAAATTAGACTTGATGGTATTGGCAGTTGGCAGTACAATTAATTCTTAAAGATTCAAGTGTACAAGTATCTATACCTGAGAGAAATGTTAAGTCTAACCATTTCAGTAGAACTTTATGCTGAAATGCAATTTTTCCTTGTGTCTCCCTCGTCTCACCAATTCAGAATATGGAAGAGCGGACTAAAGTCTCCAAAAACTGCTGACAAACGTTACAATTTACGTGTAAAAGTGACATTAATTACAGGGAACGTGACATTTACGTGATTGGAATGATGTTCAGCTAGAAATCAAAAAGTTGTCAGTGCGGACACTGCACAAGTTTAGGCTAAACTATGGTTAAGGAGCAAGGAGATATGTATGCATGACATATTTTATTGGTAATATTTTACCTTAGACTTTAAGGAGTGTGCATGCAACGGAAACAAAATGAGCTTATTCGTTACTTACATCCAAAATCTTTAAATTTGCTTAGCTGGCAACGTACAAATGTACCTCTTGCAGCAAATTTTGCTTGGCTGGGACACCTTCAAGGTTAAACTTGAAACACAAATATTCAAAGAGAAACTATAATAAAATGTACGAATGCATTAGCAACATAATAAAGAATATGTTTCAAAGAACAACACAAAGCATTCATTGTATAATTTAAACCCACACAGATATCAAAATACTTGAAACTTTAATAATGCAAGTGAGATCCTTGCATAAAAGATCACACGAAAGTATCAACCACCCTTTTTCCTTGTCTCTCTACAAATCCCTACACACAATGACACAACACATATATTTATGAGATTTTAAAGAAGATCCACACAAATTCCATTATTTCCTGGCTCAAACTGCCTCTTCCACCCCAAATAATTCCACCTGGAACAAACGTAAGGTCACATTATTTCAACAGCACTGCCTCTTGCAAATCAAAGCATTGCTCTCCCACACATACTCTCTCAATACCTTCTGTCATCCCATAATAAAACCCTAATGGATTCGTCCCAACTGCGAGATCCTGAATAAACACACCTATGCAAATTTTTAATTTAACTTGGAAAGACTCTCCTGGCATCTTTGATTGAGGTGACGAAGGGTGAGACTCCCTTTCTCTAACCACCACCACCACCACCATCATCACCACTACCTCATTGCCAATTATGTCCCTTCATTTACATCCAATTTAAACTAAAATACTGAGCTCCTGAAGAGTATAACTTGTGATCCCACTCGCTTTCTCCATTATTGCGTTCTTCCCTCAGATGTACTTTCTCCTGGTTAATACTTCGACCGCTTCCCTCGCCCTATTTCGAGATAATAAGTTCCACTCCGTAGAAACCCAGGGCACAAACGTGAGAGAACCTCCACAAAAGTTCGCTCCGACTACATTCATCCGGGTTTCTCAGTCCTACACTCTCACCGAACGGATCTCTCTCTCTCTTCCTCTCTCCCTTCAGCATCTTGGATTCTCACCTTAACAACATCCTTAGTTTCATCCACACCTCCACACTCTCTGTGCATTTCCAGGAAATCCACAGATTCAACTCACAGTTAATCGTGTTTGTTTTAACCACACAACCATAATGTGGCAGTGGACCAGCTTTGGATTCATCCATCGAAGGACAACTGCTCCTGGATCTGCTGCAATTAGCACGCTCTTCTGGCTCATTTCGTGTCACAAACTGATCCTTCAGTCCTCAGGTAAGCTTTTTGTAATCTCATCGCGTGATACAAGTTTTTCTGTCTCCATTAGTAATAAACAATTACATCATTCATCATGTCTTTATATACACATGAGCTAAGACACATATGCTGTGTGGGAAAGTTGTGTCTCTATTGGTGAAAGTATGTCACTCAATTCCAATCCTAGACAACTTTGAATGATTTTTAATGTGTGTGTGTGAACATAAAAAAGATTCTTGCATGAGAGACTTTCAAGGAAAGAGGGACAATCAGACGATGAGGAATGGAATATACATATATATTTATAGACAGTGGTAGTCTCAGCAGAAGTAGACGTTCGGTGGCAGTAGGCAAGCAAGTAGGATTTACTCAATTTGCATGCATGAATCTTCTTGATAGGGAAATAAATCGGGACGACGAAAGTTTTTGCATTCACTCTCATTGGAACTTGTTTTGCTAAAGAAATGTTCAGACTTTCCTAAATTGAGTTTACTTTCACTCTGCCTCAGAGATCGAAGACACACGACGACGAGATTTACCGTTTCATATAGTCATCAGAGTATAATTCACACAAAACTGCATGTGTGTCATGTGTATGTCTTTACTAGTTATGGTAAAAGCAATCAATCCACAATCTAACCTTCATGGCCGTAGATGTAAAGTGTCAACCAAGAAGAGAGTGAAAGTGGTTTCATTTCCATACTGAATATACGAACGCATCTAATGTAGACATTCACACAGGGTTTTATTGACATAAAAGAGGAGTAAAAGTGAGCCAGGTGTGGCAGAAGTAATCAAATATTCCAAGATCGTAACAATTTACAAGGCAGACACATTACACTTCGTGTAGATAGAGTGTAAATGGTGTAAAATCTCATTATGATGAAAACCTGCTCGCACTCTCCAAAGACTCTCAAGACCCTCTGAACCTATAGTGCATACAGTAAAGAATAAGAAAGGTAGGGAGTCTGAAATTAGGCTCTGCGATGATGATTACTATTCCATCACTCACATGCAGACATCTCATGTATGGCAGAAGTGATCTCTATGAACTCATTCTAGAAGAACGTGTCTTGGTCGAATAGAATTCCTCGTGGATAATACGAGTCCCCCAGTCTTTCCTTCCAATTAAATGAGAGTGTGAGTGACAAGTTGGAGGAGTGGCTGGAGATTACCATTGTTCTTTATCAGATTAGTCGATTCCATTAAAAGATTAGAGGTCAGGGCAGCTTATATATTCTCTATTGTCTTTGGAAATTCGGTCTCTGCATGATGGCCCCCAGTGGCCCCAATCCTCAAACTTTCACTTCCCTCCTTTCTCCTCAACACTCCTGCCCAACTTTAAATTGAAATTGATGACATTTTTACTCACTCAAAGTTTAAGCATTTTATTACTCTAAGAGACATCTCTTCACCTAAGGAATTTACGCGTGTGTTAAAAGTTCAAAAAGATATTCCCTCAAACTCGGTCCTACAACTCAAACATTCTTTCACTTTCTCACGCAGTCCATTCACACCCGAGTGATGAAACTACTTTCTCCAAATTACTCTTTTGTTTCATTGTAACTTCTTTGTGCACTTGTGAACTTATGGAACATAAATAGTAGGTTCACACAGCTCGAAACAAATCATTTACTCCCAACAATATCTCTTTTATTGTTGATGTACCTAATTATCGAGAGTGGGAATTAGTGGGGCGTAAAGAAGGATTATACGAATCTATATTGGTTCCACCAAGGTGTGTGTATATATGTGTGTCTTTGTCCGAGTGTGTGGAACCAATAGGAGACACACACACCATAGAGAGTGTGGGCAGAATATATATATATAGTTCATGTAGGTGTGTTTGTACTTAAAGTTCAGGCAACTGGAAAGTCAAACATTCCGTGACTCCGTTTTTCATTAAAAGCGGAAGTTGTAACAAATCCTCACAGGGTGAATTATTGACACGCTCTGGGACTGTTTACTCGGTCACAAGGGCTGCACATCCATTTTTCTTTCCTTTCTTCGCATCTCCTTTCTTTCCCACGGTGAAAGTTCAGGAAAAAAGGTTGATTGAAACTGTTCTTATTCCTTCTTTCCAGGCGTTATGGGGGATATCATGTGTTACCAGTGCGTGTGGAAGAGCAGTGGAGTTCTTTCTAACACAGAGAGAGCCAATGAGGTCTGCACCCCGCAGCATTTTAATCCTGACGTGGTTTACAAAAACAAGTGTCCTTATGGCTGCAGTACGACTATTCTCTATGAATACGGTGAGAGTCTGAGAGTTCTTTATGTCTTGTAGTTTAAACACTAATTTGCATGCACAAGAGGTTCCCAACAACAATAAAAGACGTTCAGTGCTTCATCTGTACTCTCTGGATGTAAATGCATGCATGTGAGTTTACAAGATGACGAGTGAATGAATGTTAACTGCATCCTCCTCCTTCCAGAACTTCGTAATATCGATTCATCACACTTTGTAGAAAGTGCTGAATAACGAATAAAGACCAAATTCTCAAAATGCATGCATAGAACAAAAGGTCTTCTCTAGTCGGCTTAACATTGGTCTTCTGCTTTCTCTCCTTCTTGGAACAGCGACTTAATCCTAATTCTCAATTCCAAGGTTTATTCGCCACTCCTCTGGACTCAAGAGAAAGTTTCGAAATTCATGGGTCGTTCTTCGATGTGGCAGGTGGTGGCTTTTACTTTATTCTTGGAGATTATCCAGCGAATGAGGAGGAGGAAGTGGGCAATGTGGTACACGAGAAAGACTCCATGAAAAGTAAGATTAATTGGTCAGCCCAACTCCTACTGTGTGTGTCACACAGAAGAACTTTTAACTTGGATTGGTGGCGTGTAAAGATGAACATGATGCACATCTTTATTAAGTGTGTGTGTACAGAAAGACCCTGTAGCTTTGTGTTTAAGG
>JAQGAB010002049.1:0-13407 GCA_034696565.1 Isotomurus graminis
CTAGTCTCAAATGTTTAACTGTTTATTTCCGTCCTTCAGAAATAAATTACGTTTAGGGAGCAAAAACATTTAGTGAGTTCCTCAAATATTTAAAAGATATAATATGATTGAGATTATTTTCCAACTCAATAACAACAGGAACAAATTCTTCTTACCAGCAATCTATATATATAAGGATTCATTTTATTCTGATGCAAAAAACCCTATACTGTCATCACAAATTTACTAAATTTTGCAGTGTTTATGTTAGATGGAGTGTGACATGTATAGGCATGTATAGGAGAGACTCGCATTGCAAGGTGGATGCAGTGTCAACTCACATTGCATTTGATGGATTGGAAGAATGCTTTACAATTTTCTATTCTTTAAATTTTAAATCATAACCTAAGATTTCGTTTCCCTCCTGAAGGAACTATATGAAAGGACAAGTAAATCCTTAGAGATTAGACAGTTTAAAAATACCTATTGTAATTCGAGAATTGTAAAACGATAAGCTTCTTTCATTTTCAGTTTTACCGAAGATCTCTAGGAATTCGTGTTACGGGCATGACCTACAGCCATTCAATTTTATGCCTTCGTCTATTCAACCTTAGAAAGGTATTCTTATTCATTTAGAAAGAAAAATTTAAGGTATGCAGAGATTCTTCCAACCTTTTAAAAGGTTCCCTTAATGCAATTGTTGGAAGGTGTGGGGAAGGAAAGAAAGGAAATCTTGGGTGACCTTAAACGCAGAAAAATCAAATATTTCGGGCAGTTCAAACTGGCTTATTTATTTATCGTATAAAGCTTATTTATTATAGACAACTTCAGTTATGATTTCAGAAGTATTTTTGATAAAATACTATATTACGAGGAAGATTTTAAATAACATTTGAAGAAAAGACAAAAAATTAATCGCATTTTCAAACGCAGCAGGACCCAATGTATCATAGTCCTAAATAGACATTGCAGCTGTAGTTTCATTCATGCTCGGTGTAAGCTCCGTGGGATCGTGGATTATTAAGAATATGAAAGTTTGCCAAATTATGTAAAAACGTATACTCCAGGATTTCGTCTGAAGATTAATATGGTTAGTAATGCAAGGAGTAATAGTGAGCTAATCCACAACCAGGTTTTTTAATCCATTGCACAGCTTATGGAAGACTTGCCCACGAAATGCTTGCCGACGGCAGTGTCTGCTGCCAGGTTGCGTTTTGCGTTTGTCTAAGAAGTTAGTCGCAACTTTTTGACTGATCGTTCTTCACCAATTGAGTAACATTTGCATCTTAAATGTGACCAAGAAGAAGATCCTCTTCCTTTTACACGTACAGTGTGTGTAGTTCATACTAAAGGCCAAGATGATAGGAAGGGTGCCATTGTGAGGCTCTTCGCCCTGGTGTGAATAGATATTCCTTAAACGTGGTTTCACTCAATGAATCCATAGTTGAGTTACTGGCTCCACACACTCTATCTTTTTGACTAGATTTATTTTAATGTTCATTTTCTGTAAAACGCTCTTGGCTCTTTAATTTTTATGTTGCTATCCGTTTGCTCCATGCAAAGTTGCACTCCTCCATTCCATCTGCACTCTCGGTTTTGACATGAAATGATTAGAATACGGACTTTTATTTAAACTAATGACGTTGACTAACTCAAACTGTTTTAATATATTATGTCAAGAGGGGGATTGGGCAGTGAATGTCGTGGCAATTTAAAATCAACTTTTCAGTGTATTGCCTCAAGACACTATACTGAATGGAATTCTAAATCAATGGTAAAAAATTAAGTGAACTTGATTGGCATTTCAGTAAAACTGCAGTGAACAGTTCATGAAATATGAATGTGTACCATTGTGAGGCGGATTTATTGCACATACCAGTTCAGTTGCACACACAAGACAGTTGTTTTAATTAATTGAGAAGTAGTTATTTTTCATACCGATTAGAATGCAACAAGTTCATCCCGTATTATAAGAATGGGTTGAGTGAAGAATAAGTTAATAGTGGGACAACGGACTTTTGAGTGCATTAAGGGGGAAGGAGATCATAAGATCATTTGAAGATGGAGAAAAGGAAGAGGAGGATCGTCAGACAAGAAGAATGAGACACAGTGTGGAGATGGACGCAAGCAACGAGGAATTTTTAATAATGTATCGACAGTCGATATAGTCTGTGGATAGCAAGAAGATAGAAGATGAGGATAGGAAACATTCTTAGCGTGTTTTGTTGTCAAGATAGGAAGAACACGAGGCGAGTTTTTTGGCAATCACGATCAATAAAATGAACACGTTGAAATAAAGGGTTTGAGTAATGCTCCACGGCATTTCCATTTCCAATCTTGTAAAACATGCATGTTAAGAAATAAAATGCAATAAAATGCCAACTCATAAATGCTATTGGATTGGAAGGAACGTCCATATAGGTTGTGGTTAATTTGTTTGCGGGATTCGCCTGGGATATGAAAGTTGCATGAGAGATGAACGGATATGAATTTGATGAAAGAGCATTGTGCTTACTCAGCTTAATCTTTTGCTTGTACTTGAGATAATGTAACTTCCTTTCTTGAGTGTATCGGACCAATCTGGATTTCAATGAAAAGGCTTCAGGAACAGTTAACCTATTGTTCGCTCGTCTGTAAGTTTCCATTTATTATTATTGCGTATTTCGGAATCGTTTTGGGATTATAGTTTTCTAGCTTAGATAGGCAGAAACGTGTATAGAGCAAGTAGACGAGCTGCAGACAATGCAAAACATCTTTCTCTGGAAATTGAGGTTGAAATCAGCTTAGTTCACATAAATAAGCTATTGGAAAAAGTTAGAGGGAGGGTCTGCTGTCAAGCCATAAGAACAATTTTTATTGAAATGCTCAGAGAAGATGAGAAGCAAGTTATGAGTGTTTTCGAATCAAGCGTAATAACTGCGTTATGCAGCTAAATGATAATCCGCCTCTATGAAAAGAGAAATGAGGTATGAAACCCGAGGAGTAAAAATACGAGACAGAAATTGCCAGTTTCTTTATCTAATAACAATTAGGTGGTGCCCCTTAATTTATTACGGAGTTTGCAAGCTCAGAACTTCTTTTACGTGAGGTATATTCGAGTTGAAAAATGAATTACTATTGAGGAGAGGGGGTAGAAGACGATTAGGATGTAAAACGAACGATGATGTGTTCTGGTGCTTTGATGTTATCAACTGTATTATACTGGAGGCACCAACCATCAGGGAATCTCAAGAGATATGCACGTATCACACACATAAATGGACCTCTAACTCTCCAACAATTTCTAATGACATAAATTACTACCGATAGAGCATTCGTAATTTCCAGCGAAGTATGAACTGAAAGTTTTAAATACCTTTGTGAATGACATACGCTGTGTGCATAACAATGGGACGATGCAGCAGGGGAGAGGAATGGAAATATGCGAGTATGGAGATTCGTTGCATGTGCTCTCAAGTTTGAATATTAAGCGTTTAACTCAGGATGAAATAAAGATGAGGTCCCAATATGGTGATAATGATGATGAGATATTCAATCGCTCCTGAGTACTTTATCTGCATAACCCGGTTGTGTTAAACACCCAAAAGTTTAACCAGGCCACAAGAAGAAACTTTCGTGTATGAAATTGAGAGTGAGTGTAACAATGGAGTCATCCGTATGGGCCAGACTGCATTCGAAGGAACCTGGTGTGAGTTGAATGAGAAACTGACTTGATTTTTTGATTTCCAATGACATTATTTAAATAACAATACGATGTCATGCTCCTCATGGTGTCTGTGAGAGGGTTTGCCTGGAAAATCTGTCTCGACAGAAATATTAACGTCCGCCTCTATATATCTTACATGAATGATATAAGTCCAAATGTTTGACACTCAAGACATTAATGTGAGGTTTAGAGGTTACCTAAATAGATTATTTACTTCACAACGCCACAACCACATCATTACGCCATTTGAATGTGTGTTTACTAAGTGGTCACTGGATCTAGAAATTTCTTTCGAATGGTTGCACACCGTTCTGTTATCAAAGTAGGTTTTACAGAAATGTTTTGTCTGGTCAGAGTAACAATGATAATGTTGACCGCAATCACACAGTCTACTGGCCGAGTTTATTCCCGATCATTTGTAAAAGTCACATCATCTGTCATCCTGATTGATATTCTCCAGGCCCAATATCAATTTGTCATGGATCAGCGCACCAAAATAGAAAGCTTTATGTTAAGCAATGCTCATGAAAATATCATGTTTAATACCGTCATCCTAAATGTATTAAAGATTCAAGTAATGTGTCATCCGTGTATGAAAGATATTTCTTGTGGAGCAGTTAAATACAATTAGGAATAGTTGATTCCCATCGATCGAAGGGTTCTAGTCGGTTTGTAAATCTAGTTTCATGAGATTTATTGCCACTTGTCAGTATGAAGTTTCCTTATTTAGTAATCTTAGCTTTGCTCCGATTTCAGACTTCATACGTAAGTTGGTTTACTCTTCCCGTTTCCTGTTTACTGGATGAGTAAGACAAGAAACAGTTTTATTATTTACCAGGTGCACGCATTCGATATCCAGCGATACTTTATCCCAACCCAAGAACAGTTTTTGGTCCAACAGTCTCAATTATTTAATGGCCCCAATTCGGCTTCATTAACCCTGGGGAGTTCTCAAGGTGCTGCTGCTGCTGCCGCAAGTAGTAGCAGCTCGGCTACTGCTTTCTCCTTTGGTCTTGGAACTGCAGGTGGAATAAACACCCACCAATTCTTTGGAGGTTCGTTTGGTTTAGGTTTTGGCTTTGGAGGAGGCTGGTATCCCCACCCACACCCATTTCCATTCATTTCAAATGTTGATGGCATTGGACAAGGAAAGCTAACGGATGTGAGTGTGCCGACTTTGCTCAAACCTTCGGACACAGGATGGGAGACTTCCTACAGTAAGATCCGTCGCCTAGTCATAATAACCTCCTCACATGTTTTATTCAATTGTGACCAAACGAGCTTGAACAAAAACCATCGTCAATTATTCCAACTACTTTTGATTTCACTGATATGACCTAAATTGATGTTTACTTGGCAGATGTTCCATGTGGATCGTACAGAATCCGTCCGTTTGTGGTGGCGAATCTAAAGCTAGCAACAGCTTCATCGCCTTTCCACGGAAGGAGAAGGAAGAAGAGATCTTTCGAGGAGAAAGAGGAACACTCTTTGCGGAGTTACTTTCCCCACTTTCCTAATCGCGAGCCAAGGACATGTACGTGGAATTTCGATGTGAGACTTTCATTCTTATCCATCTTTTAGTCTAATATGAGTTTGAAAGGTGTTGCACACAATACACACTGAGAACAAAGGAACTCTGTAAAACTCGGGTTGACATTGTTCATTGGAATGAATTGTAGAGAACCACATAAAGTTGCATACTGGCAGGAGGGAGAGTATTAAATTTCAACTCGAATGAAAAGGAAAGCTACGTGTGGAGTGAATTAAGGTGGAATCAACAGGAGACAAAAAATCCGTGAAAACTTTTACCGCAGATGAAATCTGTTCTCGGTTGTTGGACAAAAAGACGTCTTGTCATTTCCATACAAATTAGTTTTCAAGAAATGAGAATTTCTTCTTTTATTAATTTCACGCGTCTTGAGCATCCAGGTTTTTTCTTTATGAGGTAGTTTAAGTTCTTCTGACAATGGCTCGTGGGGAAATAGTTTTCATTTAATATATTGAAACATATTCTGTCTCGTAAGTGTCTTTCTTCATGAATGGAGTGGTGGCAGGAAATTATCGTAAATGGAAGACGTTGCTTCTCTTGTGTGGTATTTTATTCAGGAGTATAAGTGATTTGCGACAGTAGTTGGAAAAGTCTTAGCTCTCAATTTCCGACAGGAGAGTGTGTAGAGGGAAATGTCATTAAAAGTTTTAATGGGGTCTGGTTTCCAACTGATGGGGTTTGTGTTCTCGAAGATGTGGAATTTTAATGTGTATTTGCAGCTATTCTAAATGAAGAATCTTTAGTGAAGAATTTCTTATTGAGATGAATACTAACAATTTTCCCAATGCTATGGGTATTTGTTCGCTTTAAATGTTCTTTTATCATCCATCATGCATTATAATCATTTTATTTAACGAGTGTTCCTTGTTGTAGATTTATAGGAAAGTGAGAAAACATTAATAAATAGACGGGAGAAAACTTATTACTGAAGTGAAGTGCAATGTAGTGTTAATATTTACGGACAAGAATGAGGGATCTGAAAAATAATTATGCGCATTAAAACCACAGCGTTGTGCTAGAGTAGCAATGAATTTTAAAATTTAATTAAGGTCAGTGCTTGCTGCTTGGTTTGTTCTTATTCATAGTAAAGGTAAATAAACCATGAAAATGTTAATTTACTGCAGCCAGGTTGATGGGTAAGACGTTCAGTGTAAAGAAAGTGTATATAGAGGAAGAACAAGAATTGAAATTAAGTGACACGATGCAAAGTGGGAGCTTGCTGTGACCATCTCACGTGTAAGATACTTTCGCAATCTACTGTTCCACAAGATTTATGAGGCCAATGAGCTAAATGACCGATTAGAGATGAAATATGGTCTGTCCGGTTTTCACAAAAATTCCATGAAATCTTTATCACGCTTGTTGTATTATGTAGGGTTATACAGACAGAGAAGAGAGAGACGCTTTGATTGTTGTAGCCCGAAGAGACATAAGGAGCTTCGTATCAGACTACATGAAACTCGTTGCGTGCAATGAAACTTAAATCAGTAATTTTTTATGTGTGCTCACAAATGTAGTGATTTTTTATAAAAGCTTAATCATGTCGCTAATGACTAAATTACAACGCAGTGAAAATAAGACTACAGGCTAGAATGTTGCGGATGATTTATTGATGCTTTGCAGTCTGATGGTCCATGTAAATTGAAATTCAAGTGTATCTGGTTTCAACTCCCTGCTCTCTTCAGTTGTGCTGAGAACTATTTGTTGGTCTCGGACTCAACCTCTAAACTCAATAGCACGTAAGTGAACTATCAGACTCCTAATAAGTCCTAGCGAAATAAATTTAATGCTCCATTTACGGACAGAAGAAATGAACTGATTGAGGTTGCGTTAATACATACACACGCAACCCTGTGATTTCAAACTGTACTGTTATTTCAACGACACAGTTCGTGATGAGAAAGTACAAATTGTATGATATGAAATCGTTTAGGTTTTGCGGAAACCGGAAACCTCGGAAGGTCTACAACTCCTCCAATGGAAAGTTGAAATTGACATTCAAATCAGAATCGTCATCTCTTCCAGCTGTGCTTGACTGCGCTGTTATTTGTACACTCGAAACTCCTGGAAATGGTCAGTAGAGTTTTCTCTTTTTGCGCGTATTTCTTCTTTATACGTATTCATCCTTTGTAACACATCGATTGATAATTGCAATTCACAGTTCTTTTTATTCCACGTTCTTTGTGATGCTTGCAGAATTTTAAGTATTTGCGTAGAGTGTGGGTAAGCCTAACTTGTGTACTACATACACGGAGTGAAAGGTGCTCTGAATCCTTAAAAAAGTATATATGTGCATGACTGAATTGTTACAATTGGCGGTGTAACAATAACGTTAATTCTTATTAGTTAGAGAAATTAATGTAATTCAAAACTGGTATAGGTGTTCCTTCTCGATATGCGGAATACTCTGCAGCATAATATATACTGATGGGATATGAACTTTCCAGTAAACAATGTAAACTGCATACTTGACATTGATTTCAGGTCAGCAAACATCCCAAAATGGTCAACCAGGAAAGGTCATACCGATCAAGTCCGTGCAGAACAATAACATGACCACTGCGAGTTCCGCAAGCGTAGAAGATGTCGAAAACCAAGGAACTGTTAATGAGGAGAAACCCCGGCCAAAAATGATAATAGGAGACTGCAGTAAGTACGAATGAGCTTTTGAATTGCAAATTGAAAAATACCATTAAATGCCAGAAGTCCATAAATCACAGTTGATACTGGCAAAGCATGCACACTCTATCAACTATCATATTGCAAAGCTTGTCACTTGCACAATATCGCCTAACACGGAAGAAAGCCAGATTGTATAATGTGTATGAGTTAGAAATTCCCAATTTTTCATACAAGTTGCATTGTAAAAGGCAGAAGATGGTCCTTCGTGTGTGGCACTGTTTATTTAGATAAATAATGCGTTACCTAATGCAACTTTATGGTGAGAGTGGATGAAAAGAGTATCTTTAAAAGACAGTATTGTTCCCAGTCAGCAGGGACTTGACAAGTCCAAATCGAAATATTTACCCACGGTGGTCATGCAATGAATCAATGATCTGAAGATGATCTCGCCACGTTGTGTGTGTGTGTTGGTATGCAGTTTTTGATGTTCAAGTATACTTGAAGAAATGATTATTTCTTTTGCTTGCCATAAGCTGAGAAAAGTAAATTTATCAGAGAGAGTGTGGGAGAAAGGGGTTCAATTCTTTTGTATGCTACTCCTGTGGAGTTGGAATACTTGCGATGTTCTGAAGTTTCAGGAGTTATAGAATGAAACTAAGCATAAGGTTAAGGATTCAAATAACAGTTGAATATAAATAGAGAAATTATTCATAAAAAATGTCTTATTCATATTACCTTTATTTACTTAAGAGTTTTCTCGAGATCTCCTAAGTATCCTTTTAGTGACAATAGCATCTGTAATAAAAGTGTGATTCTTTAGATCTTGCCAGCCGTGGGAGAGCCCACGGCATCAAGGGCTCTTCATCTTTTATGAGATGACTCTTTTTGAACAATAATTGTGTTTTGTGTTCTCTACTAGAGATATTGTGGTGTTTAGGATTTCGGATACAGAGAGAGAGATGGATGATGATGAGGGTCTAGTGCCCCGTGTTGTTTACTGTTTTTCCAGAATTTCTATTTTAGTGTTACCCGTTGGGCAGAAACTGTGTGGATTTGGCAAACAGCCGTTCCACGAAAAAGTTGTTGGAAATTAAAACATTGTTTGTCGAAACTGGTAGTTTTCATTCTATTTCTGTAGTGGTGGCGTGACCGGTGAAAGGAAAGTGAACTTAAAAAGGATTTTCGTATGAAAGGTGTATACTTTCAGACAATAAGAAGTAATTCAAGAATCAACAGAAATACCTTCAAAACACAATTTCGTAACAAATATTAAGAAAATCATCCTTCTCTTCATTTTATTTGCTTTCATGTTTCTTATCATTTGTCAGGAATAAGAACTTCAAGAAGCGAACAATAATGTTTTCCTTTCAGTTTGTCATTTGATCTTTGAAATGGTAACACGTTTTCATTTTAAACTGTAATTTGGTGAATAGAATCTCGTTAGAGTTGATAACGAGAACGTAATTGGCTTATTATTGTATCCCCGTTGGATTCCCTAATATTAACAAATTGGGTGATCATTTGATTCACAAAATGCCTTCACAGAATGTGGAGTCCAAGATGGTAATTTCATCCCTCGGAGTAGAGTGGTGGGAGGAACCGTGACAGATCCAGCAGAATTTCCGTGGGTGGTGGCACTCGTCAAGAAGACAAACTCCAGACGACCGTTTTGTAGTGGAACCCTTATCTCTGATCGTTATGGTGTGGAACTGGACTTTTAATTCGTGAATTTATGTCATATATGAATTTAATGTTTATTTATTTTATTCCAAAGTTTTAACCGCAGCGCATTGTGTTTCGCAGTAAGTCATTTTTTGAATTCTCCAAATACTTTTGTACTAATAATTTATATAACTTCTGCTTCAAGTGCTTGCTTGTGCTCTTAGTAAGGCGAATTTTATTCAGGTGCATACGGGGTTCTTAAATTATTAGATAAGCTCCAAGGAGAGACACGAGTAGTTTGATTTTTTCTCGGATTAAACAAACGTAAAACTCCCTTATTTAGTAATCATTTACACTTTACGTTCCGTCCGCCACGCAACAAAGAAGTTTGTGTGAGGTCATAAATATCACGTAAAATTGTCAAAGGCATTCTTGCATTTTTCATCTTTAAGTTATTCATGATATTTGTGCATCGGTGGTTTGCCTGAGTACCTGCTGGAGCATCAGACTACCTGCTAGAATTATCGAGTAATAAAAAAACCAAGTTCGGACAAAGTATAGCCAGACCAGGAGAAACTTCCAGCTACCCTCAAAAACCATTTTAAAAGCAACTGTCCTTTTTCGTAATAAATGAGCAAGAAGCATGAGATTTACTCCGTAGTTCATCCTTGAGAGCAATAAAGATGTCCAAACTAATTTGCTGCTTTGTCCTATAATTCATGTGGACATGTGACGCTTGCTTTGCTGCCTGTAGCTCCCTCGGAACGCATCTATCTCATTGTACATCAAATCTCTTACTTTTACTAATACACAGCAACAAGATAATCAGGGAGCCAAGAAGCATTTCTATGCGGAGGAATCCCAAAGATTTATTTGATGTCCTTGTGCTCGAGCATGATATCAACCGTGTAGACGAAGTTCCTGTAGAAACCATACGGGCTGCTGTGGATAAAATTATCGTCCATCCTCAATATGACAATGTCACATTTAATTTCGATGTTGCTCTCGTGAGATTAGAAACCCGCATCGATTTAATTTCAACTGACACCTTTCGCTATGACGGATACGGTTCTAATGTGAGTGACATACGAATATTCTTATCTTTCATGGAAAGTCACGGAGAATAATATGCGGCGAGTCTAAGCATGTGTGAGATTGATTGTGTTTCATAAATTACTAGACGAGAGTCAAAAGATTCCTTCCAGAAATTCAAGCTAGGGCGATTCTTCCGAGACCTACTTCAATTTGTCTTCCGTCTGGAGCTGACACACATTATGAAGACGGGTTCGGAATAATAACGGGCTGGGGACTTCAGACCGAAGGTATTCATAGGCTTTGAACTTCTTCTTTCACTACAAAGTAGTTCTGGGTAATTACGGATGAAAGTTCATAATCGAACTGACGCAGATTCATTCTGGCTATTTATCTGCTGTCGCTTTCGAGACCCTAGAGACTTCCTTATTGTCTTTTGAGGTACTTTGATCCATGTAGTTTCAACTTTCATCGTACTCGTTTCTACATTTTGATGAAGTTATCAATCTTCGTGTGATCTCTTTATAAAGAACTCCCGTTGGCTCAAGGTTGTTTAAGTGAGCATTGTATGAAAAATGCATAAACTTTAATGTGAATTCTGGCTTTGAATACTTTATGGTGGATATTCATGAATTTAATCTAACAATTTAGATTAGAAGCGTCTCGCCAACTCCCAAAAGGTAGCAATTCTACAAATGCAGACTACTTGCTTTGCAACCAACATTCCTGTTAGACATGTTGAATTCCGTATGGCAAAGTATTTTACTTGTTTGTTTACAACTTAAGAAATTATCTCACAAAGACAACGGGGGCAAAGGTGTACGGCTAAGATTTATCAGGCTTTTGTCTCTACCCCTTTCTGAGCTCATAAATTCCTTTCTGAATGCACAAAAGGTTAGGATTTCTGTCGACTGAGTTTAAACAACCCAAGATTACGTAGGCGACTGGATCACTGGATGAGGCAACCTGTGCTACTCAAACTTAATTGTAATCAACTCAATCTAATCTCACAGACTGTGAGAATTTATTTGTCACGTTAAAAAGCTTTGTAGACACTGCGATACTTAATGCTCGGTGTTTTTATCAGTGAAGTCGACGGATTTCATTCATGTACAAATATTAGTAGAATCATAAAGACTAAATATTCTTAATCTAAAAAATGCGTCTAAAAAATCTAGATAAAGATTAACTAGCACTGTTTTTACGATATTTGTAGGAGGAATTCCATCTGACCAGCTATTAAAAGCGACTGTACAAATATTCAACGACACAATGTGTAAAGCATCTTACAGGGACTTTACTTACCCTGTGACTCCAACGATGATGTGTGCAGGATATGCGAGTGGAAAGATTGATTCTTGCGTGGTCAGTTTAAGCTTTTTAACAAACGTATCATGAGAAATAAAAAAGCTTCTCATGCAAACTGTGATATATTTTGATAGGGTGACAGTGGTGGAGGACTGATAGTTCAAGAAGGTGACAGGTACACGCTAGCAGGAATAACTTCTTGGGGACAAGGATGTGGACGCAAAGGACAACCTGGAGTGTACACGAAAGTCCCAGGTATTCTGAAGAATTATACGATGTTGTCATTGGAAGGTTGATTGTTCCCCTCTAACACTATTAACCTTTGTGCCAATAGTCCTCATATAGTATTATGAACTCACCCAAACCTTCTTATTTAGTGTATTGAATCGATAAATGAGCGTGAGACTTTGAGACTCGAAGGAACCTCTTGAATCGAATGAAACAGTTAACCCTTCCGTTCGTGCTTGATACCCATTCAGTGTTTCTGTTGTGCCTAAAGTACGTACTTGTCATAAGTTTCGATGAGTTTACTACGAGAGAACAAATCTTTTGACAGGAACATCGTAGAAAGCTTCAATACGGACATTTCTCACTGAAGTATTTACAGTAGATTCCCATTCGACTGTTTATTTTACGACAAGTGTCAAAACAAATGAAAGCATTCGATGAGGAGAGAACCAACCAACTCACGTTGTGTGCAATGTCATTATTTCTTCGAGTCTAAAAGTATTCTACTGTACTCTTGTTGCTCTGTGCATTGCAGGATTGATTGAGTGGATCCGTTCAGAAGCAAGTGATGGAGTGTGGTGTCTCTGAGCTACTACAACTCTGGCTACATTCTTCTCTGAGCAAGACACTTGATTGTCAATTGAATTAATCAATAATTGAATTTAGAATTTCCCCTCTAGGTTTTGTTGTGGAGTTGTATGTTACTGCGAGTTCACCAAATCTTGGCAATGGAATTTTACATGATTCTGTCACATTTTGCGCCTGACTTCTTCAACTCGCATTTGCGAATCTGATGTTTGATATAGTTTTGTGTATTCGTCTTGTAACATTGTCTTTCCAGTTCTTTATACTTTTTCAGGCTTTTCTGTACCAAGAAATGGTTGTATTATTATTTTATGAGCCAATGAAATGATAATAAAAGCAGTTGCTTGTTTAGTTTATTAGGAACTCGTGGAGATCCTTGTAAAGACGCGTAGAGATTTCTGTGCGAAGTCTAATACAGTTTCTTTTAAAAATATATTAGGATTTTTAGGGAGCAGTAGGTCTTTGCGATGTTTATTGTTTTGTTACACAGACGTGTTGTATAAAACATAGGAATGGATAGCCATGTGTGAGGAGGCCATTTAATAAGACTTTCTCATGATTTAAATTTTTACGATGGCTATTCGTCCGCAATCTCTCGTACTTTTGGTTTTGCTATAAGACAGTTATGGGCTGTATTTTACACCTATTACAACCCATTAGAGTGATTGCTCGGGTGGTCTTCTAGTGAAAAATACGGGTGGATCTTTCCTCCACCTTGTACACAACATCGCACAGA
>JAQGAB010002050.1:0-13406 GCA_034696565.1 Isotomurus graminis
TTTTTGGGGTAGGGGAAGTCAAGTAAGATCACATTCATTTGTTCCATCAAGATATCTTGGAACCAAATGTGTTGTGTATCTTCTGATTTACCCGTTAAAGAAGAATATCTACGAAAGCCTTGAGATGTCTGGGTATTATTCAAATCTTGCAGCAGCATTTTTGGTTCACGTAGAAGATAATTTTCTGCTTAACAAGGATTCCTCATGGCCATCAAAAATATTTCAGACGGATGCAACAATTTTATTTATTCGGTTGTACGAAGTGACAGGAATATTTTGCTACTTTTGTGACGACGTTGTTCAAGAAATAAAGGAAAGCAGAAGAATATCGCTGGACGAAGGAATTAAAATGTTTAGAAAGATTAATGGAAATGCCTTAGGAAATCCGATTTCTATTCCAAGTGATCTTTGGTGGGTTGACAGACTGTCTGTGGGCAGTTCAGAGGTTTGCAGGCCACTTGATCCTTCCACGGGTTTAGATAACATTACATGCTTTCCTAAAGAAAGATTTGTAATGGAAACTTTAATGAGACAATGGAACGTTTCGTTTAAAGCATCGCCGGATATTTCTTTGCACAATTTGTGGAGCGTTTCTGGAATGCCGAGTAATCATAGGATGATTATTCTACCCGGGCCACATGGACGAATTAATGGAGCGAATAATTATACTCGAGAGTTCTTATGGAATGTAACAACGGAGAAATTGATTTATTGTGTAGACAGGAGAGTTTCGTCTCACGGGTTACGTGGAATGTTTAAATCTCTGTTTCGGTGTTTTGAATGGAAGGTTTGGATGTTAGTTTTTAGTTCGACGTGTGCAGTGGGTGGATTGTGAGTCCTGGCAATTTTTTGGGACTGGTTGGGGTCCTCGTGGGGAGTGGATATATTCCTAGGATGGATAAGAGGGATGGGGTGATAAGGAAAGGAGTGAAATCAGGACTGTTCTTATTGTGGAGTTTGTTAATGTCCACCTCGATTAGTTGTGTGTATGAAGCGGTTTTGAAAGCAGAGATGTTGGTACCTGTAAAATGGCATGTAATTGAATCATTTGAAGAGTTGGTGTACTCGGGATATAAGATTGGATACATGAATACTTCCAGCTTGGCTGAAGCTGTTAGTTGGTATAGGAACAAGTTTAATACAGAAAGAATGAAGACAATAGGGGAAGCTGCGTTTACTCAGATTTACTTTGGAGAAAAGTTTGAGATGGAAGCGATTAAAGGAAAGGTTGCGATTCTTAAAAAGGAATCGGATTTAAGTGAAGCGATGCAAACTATTCGAGAGGCTGTGGAAGATAAGGAAGCTGTTCAGTGTCATGTTGTGGATGAACCGATAATGGAACACGTGGATGAGACGATGCAAGTTGTGTTTCATATGACAACCTTGTTTTTAGAAACAATGCAGTGGATTCTGGAGAGCGGGATTACGAGTAAACTCCATGAATTTCGGGTTTGGCAGACAACTCATTTGAGAGAAGTTTTGAGGAGGAGTAAGAATATTTGTAGATTAAGGGAAAGTGATAAGGATTTGCCGTCGATTGGGTTTAAATATGGGTCAAAAGTTACTGTATGCTTTGTGATATGGGTTAGTGGATTAATTATAGCGTTAATGTGTTTGATCACAGAGATATTTATGGCGAAGAAAAAGTGTGACGTTGGGAAGTGTGTATATTCTATTAAGTTGAAGGAAGTTGCTGTTAGAGTGAAATGTAAAAGGGAGGCCAGAACGTTAGCTAGAATAATTATTAAGTTACTCAAAGCGTTATGGAGGGATTGAATTGAACTTGAATATGTTGCGTACAGATGCAACTAAGCCCTGTGCTTGTTTATTGCATTTTGGCAATATATTTTACTGTTAACGTTAATATAAACAAATACTCCCCCAATGATCTGCACTAGTTTGTTTTTGAACTTTCCTAAAGAAACAGAATCATTTATGCCTAAGACGACACTTAATCTCAGGTTATTTTGTAAGCTGTGATACACTAAGCTTCTTCAACAATATTAATTAAATCCGTAAACTATTAACATTATTTAGCGCTTTTTAAAACGCATGAAATGTCGGCTTTTTAGAATATAATTGTGTAAAGTGACAGACGGAAATAGTTGTAAACTGTGAAGTTCAAGCGTCCGTAACTTTGCGCCATACTGTTTTGCCCAGGTAACTGGTGCATATACGACATATACGAGGATACGTGATGTCACGCTATCTGTCCGTCTGTCTGATCCCGA
The DNA here is from genome assembly GCA_034696565.1 of Isotomurus graminis. Lineage (NCBI taxonomy): Eukaryota > Metazoa > Arthropoda > Collembola > Entomobryomorpha > Isotomidae > Isotomurus > Isotomurus graminis. The sequence continues at coordinate 2,232 of JAQGAB010002050.1, forward strand.
TTTATCTCAAGACCCACCACACCGATTGTCACCAAATTTTGTAGGAATGTTGCAAAAACGAGTCGGACCTCCCGCTCACAATTTGGTGTCAATCAGAGTATTAGGTGACCCGTGGGGGTCACCCAAATGGGCCAAAACAGCAAAAGCTAACGACAGCAGAGGCCAAACTAAGCATGACTCCTCTCCAATTTTTTCACAGTCGCAAGAAATATTAATTTTAAGCAACTTTGGTATTCGTATAAAAGTTCGAAATCGTTGCAGCAGAGTGCTTAAATGGGGCTTAAAGGTACGAAAATTCCCGTCGCTAACGACACTTATGAGGTCTTCAGTTACCTGGGCTTAAAGAGGCTGCTTGGTGTAGGTTTTTATTGCTTAATTGTAAACTGCATGCATTTTTGTGATTTGTATCGTTCACGAGATTTGTTTTGTAAATAGTTTCGATAAAACCAAAAAGGAAACTAAGAACATTGCACAGTTAATTGCGTACATTTGTAACGTAATAAATATGACACTGCGGAGCCTGTTAGACCCTTTTTACAGTCGGAATATGACATAAGTCTCTCAGAAAGCTACATTGAAAGAATAGTACAGCCGGACTTTCCATTTAAAATTTGCCTTGGAATTCAAGGGAGCGGAATATACTCAATATGAAAAGGAATCTTCTTGTTTTTCTGTTAACGATTGCACTTGTAAGTGTACATTTAATTCTATCTTCCAATTAACTCTAACGATGTTGATTTCGCATAATAAGGAACTGTGTTATCAGCAAAGAACGGAATTGACTTGACCTCTGAAGATATTAAACCCGCTCAAGATAGCCTAGAACGGTATCTAAATGTAGACATCTACAGAGAAGCGACATGTTATTATTTAATAACACAATTATGGTCAACTAGCAAAAACAGCCTGTCAAAAGACAGGAACAATTCTAGAAGAAATAAATTCACTGGGAAGTCTAGAATTCGCAAGTATGAGGGACTATTAGTGTTTGCGAATTCTAGAGTTCTCAGTGAATTTATTTATTCTAGACCAATGTATACACTCTTTAGCCTCCAATACATTAATAAACTCCCTCACTATTCTTTAACTTTTGTCCAGACTCTCTTGGTGATTCATTCTCAGCTTACGTCATATAGTGACGTCAGTATGTGTGTAGGTACTTCAGAAATCAATAAAACATGTGAAAGTACCCGCACACGGGTTCCCGGATAACACATCTCCTTCAACCAGCATTACCAGTTGCATTCTTCACTCCTTCAAGTCATCTTCCGCAGTATGGGAGACATTATTTACCAGTTCCACTACCAAGAACGAGATCCTATCGAAACCTGCTACTATTGTTGTTTCTCATCGTCTTTCAAACTAACACGAATATTTGCCGTCATTGGCATCGTAAGTTTACACAGAACAGCAGCAACAAATCAAAGCATTTCTAATTAATTTATCACAGGTATTGTGGGGCTTTTATTCATACGAAGGACTGGAGTATCTCTGCAGAGTACCGTTTGATGAACCGTTTGAATTCTTTCCTTTAAACAACCACAACTACCCCGTCGAACTTCTGGATGACTCCTTTAGCGAATCAACAGAAGATTTAAATTCAGACTTCCTTGAAACTTCATCTTACACTCCACCAACAATTGAGACAGAAAATTGGAGACTTTCTAATGCCAGAGAACTGTGTCACGCCTTCCAACTACTCGTTTGCGACCTTTTTCTACTTCTCATGTCATTTCTCCAACTTGTAGGAGGCCAAAAGGTTATTTTTAGATTTAAACGAACTTCAATTTAAGTGTTTTAAATCGTACACACCACAAAAGCGTCTTTTTCTCTCTACAGAAACGTCCAGATGTATTGTGGATTTGTAGACTCGCCAGTTGTACATTTCTTTGTATATTGGGAATCAGCTTAGCCTACTCTTTGTATATGGACGGAAACAATTTGAACACTAAACTTGTGACAGTTATTTTCCTTTACTACATCTTTAATATTATCATTCTAACCCGATTCATACGGAAGATCGAGGCTTCAGTACTTTCTACAATTTCATGATCTCCTTCCTGGTCTTTCAATTATCTTGCGTTATTTAACAGAACACGTGATTTGTAATAATAAACAGAAATGATTCCAGAAGATATTGAATGTGTAGTCACTCTTCTACATGAGTCATTCTCTATTTCCATGCGTCATATGAAAACTACAGGCGTCAGTATGTCTCTAGGTACTCAAGAAATCAATAAGACAGTATAAATGTAGCTTAAGGCTTCATGTGAAAGTAAATAGGCAATCTCCAACTTTTCATACACATCTCCTTGTCCCTAACATTAAGCCACGAAGCCTTTCCAGTTCCATTCCATTCTCCACCGGAGTAACCGAAGAGGTCCTCAGCTCCTACAAGAATATTCCATCTCCAGCATGGGAGATGAATGGACAATCATGGACATGTGTTCCGATTGTTGCGGCTCCATCATCTGTTACGATTGTTGCTGCTCATCCCTCTTCAAATTAACACGTTTGTTTGCCCTCATTGGAATAGTAAGTTTACACCTTATCAGCTGAAACAACTTAAGAACCTTTTACTTATTTGTTTAACAGGGAATTTACGGCTTTCTTACATTTTACGGGCTGAATATTTTATGTAACCAACCGTTAACATTCTTTGGTTTAAATGATGACGACCCCAACGATCCTGTCCAACTTTGGGGATCAATGAACAATTCAAACCGTTTAACAAGCGATTCAAACTACTCCATCCAACCAGAAGTTCCTTCAACTGTTTCCTCAATTGATTCCGAAATGGAACTAACAACAATTATTAAGATTTTCGATTCAGGGGTATTTAATTCTTCCATTGAACTCTTTCACGACCTCTTCCAACTTCTCATCTCTTCTTGTCAACTTGCAGGAGCCTGTAAGGTTCGTTCTTAATTCTTATCCTTCAGCTCAACTTTATTTTGCATGCAAATAGAAACCTGTTTATACTCTTACAGAGACCTGATCTGTTGTGGATATGCAGAGGTGCCAATTTTACCTTCGTTTCTATAAAGGGAATCCAACTAGTCTATAAGTTCTATGTGGACCCGGACATTATGGGAACTGAGACTATCTGCCTCCTCTACTATTTCTTTAATGTCTTTATTCTTACTCAATTCATTCTGGAGATCGAGGCGTCTACACACGAAGCGAGTGAACCGTTGGAGACAAATGTTTAATTATCAACACTCCGTGATTCCTGGGTCCTGGACTCTCATGTAAGAATTGACGGGTTGCAATTGTTATGTCGGCTTTACAGGTCAGTTCTTTCTGTCGCGAACAAAGTTGCTTCTAATTATTACATAACGTATTAAAATGGAACTGTTGGTTCTTCTCTATTCAACTCCAATCAGACTTTTTAAGCCTAGGATTCCTCTTCTACTGTACAAGTCAATTCTTTTATTACAAATACATTCCAATTGTACAGGAAGCACAGAGCTCGTTGCAGTGGGAAATTTTTGCTCCTTTTTGCATTGAGAATATTACGATGAATAAAAAGCGCCTAAGTGTATAAAGAATTTCATAACGAGAAGACATGTAAGAGTAATATGGGTGGTACAAGTTTATCCGGGTATTTCTCTGTCCAGGATTCCTGGAGACTCATCTTCTACAGGATTACATATTCCCAGATCACTTTACGTCCTTCTCCACACAGACCAATAAGGATTCCCTTGCAAAATTGCACGCTCATGTTACACATTCCTCACCGTACAATTCCAACTTATTATCCGCGTAATATTTCTTTTTCTAAAGAGTTAGGGAGATCGCTTTGTGATTGCATTAAGCCTAATTGAAGTGACTCCAAAATAATCCAATTCCCGTGATGCACAATTTATATTAAACTATTAAAATATCCGCAGGATATCTCCCTAACCGTAATTCTTAGATTAATACAGCAGTTTTTATTTAAACACAGGCCATACTCTCTTCTACCTCACTCCAAACAAAATGATGCAATAGTGGAAAGCTCCTTCACAAAAATATTCCTCTCTGATGATAAACTTGTTATTCAAGGAACTCATCCAAGAATCTCAGTCTGCACAACACAAGTAAACCAATGTCTATAGTTCATCAGTCAACAGTCACTCTCACGTAGTTAGCAGACAAACCTTTTAGACAACCTATAAATGCATCTCAAGCTTAAGCATTTTGTGTAATTCCAAATCTACGATATACACATAGCAACTGACTTAATAAGGTAAACCACAATTCATACGCATATTTAGTAAGAATTGAAAACATCACACATAAATTTGTTTCAGAACGAGAAAAACAAGCGAATATGTGGAAGATTACGCCGGTGACCTTGTGGGTGTGGATTGCAGCTTATGCAGAATGTACTGAGGACTTAATTTTGTTCTCAGACGCACCAGGAATAATCGGATCAAACATCACATTCACCTTGAAAGTGAATTCACGTGAGCAATCCAGTTACAACGTCGCTTGGGTTGAACAAGTTGGACATCAAATGGGACGGGCGAATCTTGGAATTGCCGAAGACTCTAATGAATACACAGCAAACTGGACGTTACATTATTCGTTGGATTACATTCCTGGAACCTACCAAGTGATTGCTACTGTTTCATATGAAGCTTTAGATATTTATGATGAAACTGTAGGGACTGTTTCAACTGACTTTATTTTATCCCGAGACTTCTTCGGTACTTTATTTGTGAACAACAAAGCAACTACAAAGAATTCAACAATTTATGTGCAGCCCATGAGTGAAGCTGAATTATCCGTGGAACTTCATGATCCACACAACTACATACAAGAAGCTCACAGTGTGACGTGGAGTTGGTACAAAGACTATTCGCTTATCAAAAATGCAACCGCTCCCGCAATTAGCCTTATCCTTGGCAGCGAAGGTACGAGTATCGTGAATATTACCCTCACAGCTATCTATTTAAAAAGCTCGTTGGATCCAACAGGATCTGAATACACCGTTAGAGGCAATTTTGGAACGTTACTCACATCTGAAAATACTTTGTAATTAAAAGATCTTTGCACCCACAATAATAATTCTAGGTTATTCTGTACAATGCACTTCTTGGTACACAATACGTGTGTACGTTGTATTAAAAGCTTATTTCAAGCAACGTAATGAATAGCATTCCTTGGACGTTCCCTGGATTTATTTCTACTGCGGAATAGCCAGATATATAAAATCCTCTAGTTTGTCCCACATGAACAGACATATCTGTATCTCCCAAGAGGCTGCTGCTATTGACAATCTGTAGCAGTAGCAGATCTTTTAACATCGTCCTTAATCATCTCTACACTCATCCGCAAGAAATATGTTTAACTTGGTTAATTATTCAAGGGACATTACTAAAACAACTTAAAACACATGATTTCATGCATCTGCATATTTTTCCAGCAGCTCACAGGCGTCCGCTGCATAAAAAGATTTATTTTGTGGACTTAAAAGCAGAGTGATGTCCACTAGTCTCCTCAGATTTTATACGAAAGTTTACCATCAGTCCTAAGGATTTGCAAAAAACAAAACCCTACCTTCTTAATTGGATATTTACTAAAATGTCCTTACTTGACGTAAAAGTCTTGTCTTAGTTTATTTTCTTATGCTATTTGCAGCTGCAAACTCAAACAAAAATTCTTATGCACTACCATCTACGCTTAATAATTAAAATTGGATTCGAAGGTTTGTTAGAGAGAGACAAACCATTTATTCTTGTCAATGCTTCAGGATAGCAGTTGCCAACGTGAACACAGAAAATGAATATAAAATCTGAAAATTAAAGTAGTAAAGTGAATAAGTAATAATTGTAAGTTGTAATTGATATATTATATAAATATTCAAGTATATTGTTGCTTAACCTTCAGTAGTATTTATAGTGGTAACGATTTCTTTTGAGATATTGCGAAGCAATAGTACACTTCGTTATGTTAATATAAAATATCAAACTAATGAAGCTAAACGAGGTGTTTTAAGCCAGTTATCCAACCAAGTTGGGTATGTCTTAGGCAATTTAAGTTTGCTTGAGTAGGCACAAGTACCCTTGTACAAATTGTAGAAATTTATTAATGAATTCTTTTCATATAACCTAACCAATTTGTAAGAATAGTGACTTTTAAACATTGGAATGGGCTTTTTAAGCTTCGCTATAATAAGCAAAACCTATTTATTGTAGACGTCTAGTGTCATTTGATTGAAAGCGGTCATTTATATGCATACAAATTACTTATTACTTACTAAGCAGTTATCGACACTTGAAAATTAAGGCTCACAAACAAAATTTTTGGGATACAGTTGCTCATGTTTCTTTAAACTGTCGGCCCAATCCTTCAACATTTACGTTAAACTACTAATATTATAAACAAGTTTCAAAACACACGGAATCAAAACTATAGTTTAGACGGAATTTAAGCTTATCTTAAATACCAACCTAGTTCAATCGTTCACCTTTGTATTTGGTCATGTCATATTTAGAAGCTCAACTACTGACCCACTTTCAAACTTTAAACTATAACACAGCCGTCAACATCGTTCTTCCTGACAATAGAATGGTTCAGAGAGATAACAAAATATTTGGTCGCCTTCAAAGCATGCTAAACATACTCTGCTACTTGAGACATGTTCCCATTACACTGTCAGATGAAAGTGTAGTTAATAAAGAAGTTCACATCTTAACTAAGCCTGCCTTTAATGGATACCTACTGATAAGGAAATATTCGGAATATTCACACACTAACCCAAATTTACTTATTTTATTCAACAACATAATTCCAGCAATTCGGCTTGCAATGCATGTCAGCCAAAAGGTTACATTTGATTTGTCCCAAGATTTGCTAATCATTGTTACATCAAGACGTTTAGTTAGACTCAAGTTGTATCGAATGACAGACATCGGACTGAATTTATTTCCGAGTCACGTTATTGTGTGGACTTTTAACACGATCGTCAGTATTTCCATTACGCTACCTAAACTGGAGACTGAATCATCTGCGTGCTCGATAATCTGGAGGAAAATTGAAACTTTAGAGTTGCAAACCAAGTTTCAGGCCCGGCAAATTACAGATTTTCAATTAGCTAATTACATAGCGGACAGCTTGTCATTGCCTGCTGGAAAAATAGTCAATATGACACAAACTAAAAACCATAATCTACTTGATAAAACAATTTTATTGGAACTAACTCAGTACTTGAATGTAACTTTGTTTATCTGCGTGTCAGATTCTTGCAAAATCTTCACGAAACAATCTTTCAGGACTTTCAGTCTTAGTAGCTTTTATTTTAACAGACAACCAAAGTCGTGGGACGCTTTTGCAGTTTACTGGACGCCAGTTCTTATGAATAGTAATTCACGCAGCGTTACATTTATGTCTCCGTTATTAAGCACCACAACCGGTTTGAAAGGATTCGTAAGTAACCTCGATCTTGAGTTGACAATAATTCTTTTGTCATCGTGTGCAATCTGCTTTCTAGTGATATGGGTAATAAGATATAAAACACTACAGATTCGATATAATTCCAGTTCTATTTCAGTTGTCAGTATTGTACTTCGACCTATTCTAGCACAAGCTGTACCAAATATTAATACCATTCCATTCCCTAACGCTTTAGTATTTTCCATTTGGTTTCTTTATTGTATGTTTTTGTCCATGTTGTACAACGGTAATGTAGTCGACAAACTTATAACTCCTGAGTTCACGGTAGGCCCAAAGACGTTTCACGACCTTGTCGCATCCGGAACTCATGTGTTTACATTTGGCGTTGGGGAAATATATAACGCTAGTCATGTTGCCGCCATAACAAATGCTAGTAATTACTATATCACTTCAACTACACGTCTAGACAATACCAACACTGTTTGCATGATAAATACGAGTGAAGCATTTTTATTGCTGCATCGTGAAGCAAGCTTTTCATCCAAAAAATTAAACAGTTATCAAGCAATAGCTGAGCACATTTTTGATTGCGACTTTATTGTAGATAGTTGTGATTTAGCATTGAAAAGGATGATACACACTAAAGAAGCAATTGTAGGAAGCTTCAAGGAATTAATTGCAATACAAGAACTTTATCTTACAACTGCAAAAGCCCGGAAGATCCAATGGTCGGAGGAAATATTGACAAATAATCAGTACATCGACATATTTAATGACATCTTCGCGTCTCGAGTTCACACATTTCTCCGCTGGAAACGGGATAGTGGAATTTTGAATCAACTTGATGAGTGGCTAGAATATGAATTTAGAAGTTCATTTCGTCAAAGGGTCCTCAAAAGCACAAATGGGAGTTTTGCAAGCAGCAATTTGGAAGTTGTAAAGTTGGAGCATTTAAATGTGATTACGCAGTTGATGGCTTACTTGTTTTCTTTGTCTGCCTTATTGTTGATTATTGAAATTTATATTACTCAATTGAGCCACAGAATGTTTATTTGTATTCAGACGGTACTGGAAATAACTCTTGAAACTTGCAAATACAGCCAAAGACAAGTAGTAACTTTTCTTGGAAATGTATTTATCAAAAACGTATTTAGCAAAGCGCATACATAAGCGCTTTCAGGAATGTTGACAAATTTGTAAAGAAATGTCATGTGTTGAAGCAATTGTTTATCCGAAACCTAATTTTTTGACTATATCTGAATTCATCTAGATAGGGTAAAATTCTAACTTAAGACATAGGGCTGAAAATTACTGCAATATTCCCATACGTAAAATGTCAAAATTATTAACTTCTATGAAAATATAATTGTAACACAGGTAATTAAACATTGAGGTGTTAAAATTAAAGTGTTTATACTATTCTAAATAAAAGTACAAGGACTTTAAAAGTCTACTTTATGTCATGCTGAAACCCCCGTAAGTTTCCTAATCGATTAATACACCTTTGTTTAAAATATTTTTCAGGGATATCTCACACGTAATTTATTACATAGTCTAAGCCATTAGTCACGTCCCATTAAGAACCCAATGTAAATTCAATTGGTTAGCGTATCTGTTTAATCGTGTGTCCTTTGGGTAACCTTACTACAACAAATTGTAGTTATTTAAGGTTTAGCAAGAGGCTGGATTCAATATCCTAACGCCCCATTGCCTTAAATTCTGATTTATCTATCCGTACTCCTTACTTGAAAACTCTTATGAATGGGAATTGACGTAATAAACATCACAGCCAGTTCCAGTGTTAACTTTAGTTTCAATCAATTGGGACAGCAAACATTCTCTAAGTTCGCTAAACGTCGGCCGCTGAGCAGGACCAGTTTGCCAACAACTTTCCATTATAGCGTAACTACAAAACAAGTTAATTAATAAGTTAACCAGACTGTTGCTTTTAGAATGAGAACTTACATTTCCTCACTGCATCCCAACGGTACGTTCATCCGTAATCCTTCCAGAAGGAGCTGATACGAATCAAAACCCCAATTAGGCACACCTGGATAAGGAGTCTCTCCCATAGAAAATATTTCCCACAAAAGAACACCAAAACTCCACACGTCTGTTTTGATTGAAAACTCCAAATCCCTTAGGCTTTCAACAGCCATCCATTTCAAAGGCAAAGGTGTCTAAGTAACAAACACTTTCCTACTTTAAAATACACGAAACTAATATTCAAATTTCAATTACCAAAGTTCTCAGGTGATAAATCTCTTGGGAGTAGTCTTCCAGTTGTTTCGAGATTCCAAAGTCACCAATCTTAGCCTTTAGGCCTTCCGTAAGCAACACGTTTCTGGCAGCCAAGTCTTTATGAATAAAGTTTTTAACGGACAAATATTCCATTGCACTGGTGCATTCATAAGCCCAAGTTATCATTTGAACAGAAGCAACGTTACAAGAAGAATTAGTCTTTGCTGACTTCAAATAGTTAAGTAGATTCCCTTTGGCACAATACTCCGTAATGAGGTAAGCCTCTCCTAATAATATATAAGCTCCAAATTATCTTCAGGCTTAAGTAATTCTCTATTAAATATCCCTCACCTCGTTGCTTATCTTTAGTATAAGCTCCTACCATATTAACAAGATGTGGATGCTTGTCCATGAAGCACATGAGTTTGATCTCCGACAAAAGAGCCCGGAAGTGATGAAGGTCTGAATGAGGCTTCACCATTTTTACTGCAACCCTTTCGTTCCTATAATTCCCACAAACGACTAAGCCAAAGTTACCTTGTCCTAATATTTCTTCCATACCTGGAAAATTAAACACGCGGGTATTTGAAATCTGTTCCTTAATAAAACATGAATTATTTATGTACAAAGTTCAATCTCATCTAGCCCGATTTCAAATCTATTCGGATTGTACGGTAAAGCAAACGCTCCTTCGGCCCGCGGATCTCCGGATTCAAAAACCTTTGATTCAGCTTCACTGATGCGCAGCAATGCATTTTTGCCTCTGCGTTGCATCCAATAAACCTGAAGTGCTCCACCAATTGTCACAATCACAAGGGACACAGTTAATCCGATAATTAGAGCGTAAAACACCGCTGGACTCTCACTTCCATCTACAAACATCCAGAATCTTCATGGTTTAAACAAAATCATACAAAACTCCAACTTACCAAGCTCAAAAGTCTCAGAGTCTTGCTGCCTACAAAGTTAATTGCCGAGCAGGTAACAATGTACTCGGATTTAATTTCCATGTGCAGGTGTAATTTACTTTCCACCACGACATCTCCCATTCTCTCATCCACTTTGGATGTCTGACAAGCAATGTCTGAATTTGTGTTCAACAGCTTTGATTCGTATAACTGCGATATTCAAAATTAACGTCAAGTTAAATATTTCTTTTCTTCGTAACTCACCAATTTTCCAGACTTTTGCTGAACTTTCCAAACGAATCTTGGAATTGGTTTCCCAATAGCTTCACACTGAAAGGACTTGATTGAAAAGCAACCTGTGTTACTATGTTGAACTCCCGTACAATTTCCTTGGTTAAAACACGTGTTGTTCGGGTTTCCCTGATTATACAAGTTTGATTTAGCTCCTGTGATTACTGGTCCTTTTGGCTCTGTTCAAGGTAATCAAAATATGTGCAGAAATATTAAATACATTTCGTCCACAACTTAATTAACAAGTGGAATGCCAACAAACCTGAAACATTAAATTCAATGGATTGATTAATCCATTCGAATTTATTCCATCGAGGTCCCAAACACGTTACTTTAATTGTGTCTCCATATT